>JAGKRZ010000211.1:0-41000 GCA_020002355.1 Intubia oerlemansii | reverse complement strand
TTTTTTTTAACCCCCCCCCCCCCCCCCCCCCCCGGAAAAAGAAAAGGCAAAAAAAAAAAAAAGGTTCGTGACCTACCTTGATCGTTTTGGCAGTCCATTGATCAAAAGCCTGCTTATCAATCTTATCCTGATCAACGAGGTCTGGTATGGTTTTGACAATGTCTTGCCATTGGCAGGCTAACTTGTCAATGTCTGAGGATGGGCTGACGCACATGCCCGAACCGGGCACGGCGTTTTCAAATATCTCCTCATCAAAGGAGGCAGTCAGGATTCGAAGGATCTGGTGCGCATTGGCCATGAGGATCTGGACCTGGTCGCGTTTTGCCGGCCACAGGGGCAAGAAATCTGGGATGAAGGCGCCCAGATTGTTCTTGGGGGCTGGGAAGCCCAACAGGCCACCGAGCGTGGGGGCCAGATCGGATTGCTCGACCATGTTGTAGAAGCGGAAATCTTCGCGCTCCTCAAGGGGCGACGGCCGGCGGTGAGGAGCACTATTGTCTGACGATGGGTCGACTAGTGCTGTCTGCAGCTTTGGTGAGATGAAGACGAGGGCGGGCGACGTCTCACCGGCCGAAGAGGCGCCATGGTTGCCGGCATCGTTCATGCCGTGGTCTCCGCACAGGACGAGAAGCGTAGAGGAGAGGTGCGATTCGGTAGCGAGGGCATTGTAGATTTGTTCCACGACAGAATCCATCTCGTGCTGCTTGGGGAGCATGTTGGGGCTGCGGGGGCCGCCCTTGTGGCCGATGTGGTCCAGGCCGAGGTAGTGAAGGACCATGACACTCCAGTCATCGTTGCGTAGCTCGTCGGGCACATGGCGCGTGACATTGTTGTCGACCTCGGTAAAGTCAGCGACGAAGAAGCTCGAGGTTCCATCGGCGCGGTCAAAGGTTTCGGGGAAGAGCTTGATCCAGGTGTCGTCGCCGTACAGCACGAGCTTGCCCGTGCCCTTGGCCTTCATCTGAGCAAGCCAGGTATCTTGGGACGCTAGAGATGATGACTTGTCACCCTCATCGACGTTGAGGACAACATCCAGAAACGACGGGACGGATCCGGTGGTGATGGCCTTGAGGCGGGGCATGGTGACGGTGGGCGAGGTCGCATGTGCGGTGAACGGCACGGCGGCACCGCTGCGAATGAGACTGTTTCGGTTAGGCGGATGGACTCAGCAAATAGACAAGGCCGGAGATGTACTGACGACTGCGTGTATTGGAAGCCGCTGTTGGCAACGTAGACAAAGTCACTGTGGAAAATGTCAGGAACACTCTGCCCAAATAATCAAATAATAATGCAGCAGCCATCGCTCGCCCAACCCACCTTCTTAGAGCGTCGACAACCATAAAGATCATACGATCAAACGGCGGGGGTGCCGGTGGCCCATAGGCCTGGTCATCATACTGGGCCAAGCCCGGCAGAAGTGGTTTGTAAGGGAAGAATCCCTTTCCAAAGATGCCGATGGCAGCGGGGATGAGCAGGTTCGCGATGATCAGCAGCGCGACGGCCAGCAGGGGAGGACCCCTTGGCACACTGCTGCCACTCATGATAACTCAAGGCCGCGGTATGTTTTGTGCGATTGGAAGCACACGGTATGTGTAGGCGTCGGCGGACTGTCTTGTCGAAGACGTCGAAATACGGAAGCATAAGATGTGGTGCCGCCGCAGTGGAGACAGGGGGGTACCTATGGTACCTATTTGGTATGTAACGAGCGTCGTGGATTTGGGCGAGCAGACAAAGGAAGGAACGTCAGACGGTCATGACGGAAGGAGCAATTGAAATGTCAAAGGTCGGGAAGTTCAAGGCACGATTTCTTCGTCATAATAAGCCGTTGTCCTCTGGAGTTGGTGGGATGGATGTCATCGGCGCAAGGCTGTCAAGGACCCGTGTCAATTGGGAAAGGCTGTGGCAGCTCCTGGTTACCGAGTTGCCACCGTGGTACTCTGCACAAGCGCGTCAGATTATTAGACTTTGACGCGCAGTCACGTGATGTTATTTGGAAGGTTATTGCTTTTTAAAATCGGATTTCATATCATAAATATTTGTATAGGTTTATTGGTTTTTTTAAAAAAAATTAAAGGGAAAAAAATAGGTAGAATAAAGATACCTAGGTAGGTAGGTTATTTACCAATTAATTTCTTGCGATATATTCATTTTTCTGCGTATAAGGCAAAACGAATGGAAATGCAAGAGATTCAACACCAGACGCATCCCAACTCCTGCGTATCTACTCGAGGTTCTGTCTTTTAGATTATGACCGACTTCCATGCTGAATACATGTATCTTACACCTTTTTACATCAAAAGACGATAACAGTTTTCATAACGTCATAGACAGCGCTCAATGGGCATCTCATTTCATGATTCGTAATTCGGGCACCTGAGCAATGCCAGCCTCGCGCGTTCGGCATTTGGAAAGTACAAGTACTTTCTTGCCCGTCAAAAGCGTGAGACTCGCTTGACTTTCCCGCCGGACCCAATCTAGCTAACCCCGTTCGTGGCCATATCTTCATCTTACCACGTTTGCGCACCAATCCCCGCATTACTGAGTCATAAAGGCCGAGAGAGGCGAGACCCATTCGGATCTTTGAGGCTGACATTGGACGGCGGTCAGCTCCAAGGCAGCGGATTGTAACGTCTGACATTGGGGGGGGTCCCCCATTGCGAGCGTCGTTCATCTTGCCCTGCAGCAGCAAGTACTCGTAAGATTCTCGCAGCCAGAGTCATCGAGCCAACCTTTGTACGAAATCAGCCGTTGTCACCTGTGCACTCGTTGCCCTCGTTGCTCCGTGTCGGACACGGCTGAAATATCCATAGGCTGATATCTTGCACATATTTGCGTGTGGTATTCATGCCCCGAATTTGCCTCGTATATCGGGCCAACAGGTGCCCGAAGAGCGCATGCAACGCTGCGTTCGGGCGTGTGCTCTGATTAGAGCCGGGCATGCAAAAGTCGACAATGGGTACTTATCAGGACGCCTCTCCCGTGTCCGCATCATGAAACGTGCCGCTTCTGGCCGTTAGCCTCGCATTTTCCCACGTCAAGCTAGCTAGCCTACGTGTACCTTTATTTTATTTGCTAGATTTTAAATAAGTTCTAAAAGAATAATCTTCATATCGTGCGTTATGACGAACGTTGTTGTGTTGTTTGATTAACCATAAAACACATTCACCAAGCTGGTGATTCCCGGCTCATGCAGGGCACCTTTTTGTCCCCTGTCCTGAAAGGACATTAGCGTAAACTCCGCGACCGAGCACACGAGGCGGGCAGGTGCCGCAAAGTTGTGCACTGATGCCAGAGAGGTGTGTGCCCGGCTGCTCTCTCAATGATGGATGGGAAGCTCATTTTTACGACGCCCGGGCCAAACATAGGTACATGTACTTTGTACTCCCGCTACTAGTAGCGTGCAGCTGGGAACGGGATTGCGCCACGAGTCTCCAATTTTGCCGCCGGCGGACATAGCAACCACATTAGGCAAGCGCAAATCCTGCAAGGAAGCCCCCATGGAACAGTGTGCATGTACGAAAGTGAGACACATTATCAGATACCTGATTCTGTCGGGAAGATGGTTTACTCGTGCTTTATGCATGCATCAAAGGATCATAATCCAGCACAATTCAGCATCAGCACTATGATTCTTATAGTAATGTTAGGCAAAGGCGCAATTTTTTCACTTCTCCCCAAGGAAGAAAGAACAAAAAAAAGAAACTCTGCTAAAAGTCCGATGGTGCCCGGTTGCCTGCTAATAAAACGGCGTGGGTAGGTATACGAGTAAAGTACAGCTACATCCACTTCGTACTTGACCTCGTGCACTATTACAGTGGGTATCACAAGCGGATGCTTCCTATCCGATGGCCCAGGATGTAGCACAACGCCCGACACCTGCCTCGGCACCCCCTGTTCGTTCTGTTTCTAGTCTGCAGCGCAAGTGTAGAAATGCGCTTTGAGTTCTGCTTTGAACCGTGCGAGAGAGTGTGCGTCCTCTGCACGACTGTACCGGCGGGCCACTAAAAACTTGTGCAAAATGGCAATGACCCGCCCGGCGGCCCACCGCTTCAACAAACTACCCCCGAAAATAGGCAAATAGGGGATTTTTTTTCTGTATCGGTTTTGATAAAACTTCTATTTTCGGGGCGGCTGTCGCAACAAAGGCCGAGCATAATGCGAGAACGAGCCCCATGGACGAGAAACGACGCGCGCTGTACTCGTACTTACTGCATGGGAGTTGGACCAGGAGATAATTGTGGAGATAACGCCTGCCAACTGAACGCGTTAGATTTTTATTTTGTCTATTTCACCTTGACACTCTGCAGTTTGATTTCTACTTTTCTTCTCTTGCTTCCTCGCTCTCGTTTTTGGTTTCCTCTTTATTTTTTTCGAGCCTCCAAATTTTTTCTCTTCTTCTTCGTCTGTCGTCACACATCGTCAATATTTCCCCCCCCCTTTGCCGTGACGGCATTTCTCTTTCGCTTGTTTTATATTTCACTCATCTCCCCCTCTTTCAGTGAATTGCTTTCTTTTGCTTTCGTCCTCTCCTTTCGTATATACATTGTTGCTACTTAATATTGTTCTTCCCATTCCCTGTTTGGATAGCCCATTTTTTGTTTTCTTTCCTTCTTCCGATATTATTGTCCTCTCTCTCTCTCTCTCTCTCTCACTCTCACACATACACACAACACAAAATGGCGCCTGCAGCTCCTCTACAGCAGTCGGCATCGTCTACTGCATCCTCCATGACGGCCACCGCAGCACCCACAGCGAAGCCGTCGGCATCGGCACAAGCACCAGCACCGGCACCGGCACCACCGGCTGCCCCGAATGCCGGCCTTGACCCCGAATCCGCCGGCATCCCGGCCACGCAGACGCCCACACATGTCAGCCACTGGCAGCTGGTCAGCAACTTTGGCGGTGTCACCCCCGAGGCGCTGGCCTTCCAATATCCCGGCGACGGTACCGAGGAGTCGCCGTATGTCGTGTCGTTCCTGGACAATGATCCCTACGACCCTCTCAAGTTCCCCAACTGGAAGAAGTGGATGATCACCCTCATCATGGCCTTTGCGACGCTCGCCATCTCCTTTGTGAGCACGGCCTACACCGGCGGTCTGACCGAGATCATCACCACCTTCCACGTCTCAACCGAGGTCTCCATTCTCGGCGTCTCGCTGTTCGTGCTTGGCTTCGCCATTGGCCCTCTCCTGTGGGCGCCCTCGAGCGAGTTCTTTGGCCGCCAGATCCTGTTCATCGGTACCTACATCGCCCTCACCCTCTTCAACATTGGCTGTGCCGTCTCGCAAAACATGCAGACCCTCATCATCATGCGCTTCTTTGCCGGCTCCTTTGGCTCGTCGCCGCTGACCAACGCCGGCGGTGTCATTGCCGACATGTTCTCCGCCCGCGAGCGTGGTCTGGCCACGGCCGTCTTTGCTGCCGCCCCCTTCCTGGGCCCCTCGCTCGGCCCTATCGTGGCTGGCTTCCTCGGCGATGCGGCTGGCTGGCGCTGGGTGGAGGGTCTGATGTGCATCTTCACCGGTGTCATGCTCCTCATCGGCGGCCTGCTCGCCCCCGAGACCTACGCCCCCGTCATCCTGCGCAAGCGTGCCGCCAACCTCTCGAAGCGCACCGGCCGCGTCTACGTCAGCAAGGTCGACATGCACCACCGCAGCCAGGGCTCGACCGGCCCGTCCATGGCCCAGCAGTACAAGACGGCGCTGTCGCGCCCCTGGGTCCTGCTCTTCCGCGAGCCCATTGTCTTTATCACCTCGATCTACATGGCCATCGTCTACGGCACCATGTACATGATGTTTGCCGCCTTCCCCATCATCTTCCAGGAGGGCCGCGGCTGGTCCAACGGCATTGGCGGCCTTGCCTTCCTCGGCATCACCGCCGGCATGGTCTTTGCCGTCTCGTACGCCGTCTGGGACAACCGCGCCTACGGCCGCAAGGTCGCCAACATGCCCGGCGGCGTCGCTCCTCCCGAGGCTCGTCTCCCCGCCGGCGCTCTTGGCTCCGTCCTGCTGCCTGTTGGTCTCTTCTGGTTCGCCTGGACCTGCTCGCCCTCTGTCCACTGGATCGTCCCCATCATCGGCTCCAGCTTTTTCGCCGCCGGCCTCGTGCTCGTCTTCTTGAGCTTCCTCAACTACCTCATTGACTCGTACGTCATCTTTGCCGCCTCCGTCCTCGCCGCCAGCACCGTCATCCGTTCGCTCTTTGGCGCCGCCTTCCCGCTCTTCACCACCCAGATGTACGCCAACCTCGGCATCCACTGGGCCAGCTCCATCCCTGCCTTCCTCGCTCTCGGCTGCATGCCCTTCCCCTTCCTCTTTATGCGCTACGGCGCTGCCATTCGCAAGCGCGGCAAGTACGCCTCGGAAGCTGCTGAGGTCCTGAAGCGCATGCAGGCCGCCGCCGCCGCCGCTGCTGCCGAGCCTGCTCCGGCCGCCGCCGTCGCCTCGTCGAGCTCAGAGGAGGACGAGAAGAACGAGAAGAACGAGAAGACGGACGGTCTTCCTCACCACCACCAGGTCCCTATCAGCGAGATGGACGTGGATGATGCCATGGAGGAAGCCGACGAGCGTGAAGCAGAGAAGAAGCACGGCCACGATGAGAAGATCTAAGACATCGTCTTTGAATGGATTTCAAAAAAAAAAGAAAAAAAATAACAAACCGAGAAAAATCTTGAAGGGGATGTAAAAACCGCATTGTGAGAGAGACAAAGGAAGTCGCCGATTTTTCTTTTTTTCATCGGTGGGAAAAAAAAATCAAATATGTGATACCTTTTTTTTATTCATACCTTGAAGTATGCAAAGTTCATGATGCAAGCTTCATTTTTTAGGTTTTTTTTTTATCTATTTCATATAGCGTTACCTTTTTTATATTCATTAATTACATAGACTCTGGACATTCGTTATCTATCCAAACAAAAATTCAATACTTTGAAAATCAAGCAACTTCACCCCTCCATTTCTCCGCATGTCGCACAGGTTTGCAAAGGCGTCTATCGCACACGCCGAAACTCCTATGCAGTGCTACGTTGAATGCATAGGTAGGTACCTGGGCTTCCACCGCTTTTTTATGTGTCGACGTCAACCAGTCGGAACAGAGGCTGCACAAACCCCTCATGGCCCATGTGGAATCATACTCGTAGGTACTTCACACCTTGGCAGGGCTTTGGGGACTTGTTGGACAGCCCTGCCCCCAACTCATTGCATCCTGAGCCCGGGAAATTAAGGTACACAAATTTCAGTAGGATGCATTGCAGGATTTCCCGGTGTACTCCCCCCCAGCCTAACCATGCACTCAAAATCCCGAACAACCGAAGCACGGAACATTGACACCTTTAGCCATTGTACTTGCAGCATAGGTTACTACAAAATATCGTGTGTGCCATGATATTTTCCCCACTAACATTACTTTCAATAATGCATGCAAATTTGCCGAATTGATCTGTTTTTCACTCCTCATAATGCAAGATGGTCGAAAAGCAATAGAACATGCGGAGCCGCTTTGCCTCTTCGTCATAAAGAGACAACAAGAGCTCTGTCATATAAAACACTACGAGTATTTCTGACATGTAAGATACCAGACACGACAAGACGCTAACCTGTTTTGGTAACTGACCGGTAGAACAAGGGGGTTGTGTTTACAATGCCACGAGATCGACAACAACCCATGGCTGCCTCCCTTGACTTGTCTAGCTGACAACCCCTGTTCCTTTGGGAACGGAAAATCTTCCGACGACGATCCTCGGGTGATTTTATATGGCAATGGAATTTACTGAGTGCCAAGACTAGACAGGTGCCATGGCCAGACGCCAGGTAGGCGACGGGCTGCGTTGAGCGTGATGAAGGTGAGAAAGTGAGAGTGTGAGAAAGTGGTGGAAGTGGTGACGGAATGTAAAATACTTCATACGGGGATCTGACTTTTGACTGATTACCGACATATGATGGGGCATGATATTAGATTCTGACAAACTATCCAAAGTAGGTAAGAAAACAGGGAAAATGAAGGCACCTATAAGTAAAATAAGCAAAGACAGAAATGCGACAAATGAAAATGGAAGACCGGACTAGGTAGGTAGGTAGACAAAGGAAAAAAAAAAACAAAAGAAAGTCTTCTATGCAACGGGGTACACGAGCTTCCGCGCGCGAACACGGCCCATGCGTAGATCCTCAATACCGTCAGCAACAGCCGCCAGTCCACCTGAACGACGCTCAATCGGGTGAGGCTTAAGTTTGCCAGCGGCCAAAAGGCGCGCCAGCAAGCCACCACCACTGCTGCCGCCCAGGAGAATCTCGCTAGTAAAAGCGCGGTCCTGGGGACGAGCCGGCCGACCGTAGACGCCGGCCAGCTGCACGGCATCGCCAAAGAGCGAAAGACCCATGACCCACGAGGCGTGAATATCGCGGCGCGTGTATTGGATACGCGCGGGGAAGGGGTCGAGGGCCACATAGGTGCCGCCGCGGCCACCGGGCGTGTCAGTGCCCATGGCCTCGTATGCCATCTTCATCGACTCGGCCTGCACGACGCAGTCGAGTACGTGGGCCAGACGGTTGCCCGTGTAGTTGCGAATCTCCATGCCGCAGTTGGGCGCATGGTAGTCAAACGTCTCGACGGCACCGAGGCTCAGAAGCATCTCGCGGTTGGCCGGAGAGCATGTTGCAATGGGAGCGAGACCAGACCTGTATTTTTTATTGGATTTTGTCAAAAAAACTGAACACCTGAGAGCAAAAGAAGGGCAGTCATGATAATAATAATAATGATAAAAAAGAAAAAAAAACTCACGCTTTGAGAAGCTGAATTGCCATAGTGCCAGTGGCCGAGGCACCGCCAGACACGAGGACGTAGGTGGGCGGACTGTTGCCCTCCTCTTTGCTTTCGACTTTGATCTTGTCCTCTGGCAGCGGCAGATGCAGGGCTTGGTATAGAGCCAGGGCAGCCGTGCACGTCACGACGCTGAGGCCCGCGGCCTCCTCAAAGGTCATCTCTGGCGGGATTCGGCACACCATATCGGCTGCCACAGCCGTGTACTGACAGAACGCACCGCTGGAGGCAGCAGGCGCACTGGTCTTGTTGAGGCCCGGCACGGGTGCCAGAACACGGTCGCCGACGCGGAAGCCCGTCACGCCAGAGCCGACTTGGACAACAATGCCAGCAAACTCATGGCCTCCCACAACAGTATCGCTGCTGCTCGCAAAGCTGCTGCCGGCCAGAAAGTCAGCCATCTTCCAATCGGCCGGGTTGAGGGCCACCGCCTTGACTTGGCAGAGCAGCATGCCATGAGCCAGCGGCAAGGCCACAGGCACGTCGTGTGCGAGGCGGTAGAGGCCGGCACCGGCACTGACAAGTGCTGTTTGTGTCAAAGACTGAGTGGCTGCCATGTTTGAGAGATAATGATGTAAAGGCTGGCGAGTATGTGTGTTGTGCTGTGTTGTTTTGTGGTGTTGATGTTGAGGCTGTTTCGTTAACTTCCTTCTCTCTCTCTTTTTCTCTCTCTCTCCGTCTCTGACTCTCCCGTCGTTTTTATTTGTCTTCAAAGGAGAAAACTCACCAGATAAATGGGTACAGAATATATGATACGAGAGTGGCCTTTCCTCTTCTGTATGGGGAGAAATAATGATAGCCCCCCCCAAAAAAATAAAAATGTTGGCGTGGTACTTTTCTTCTTCTTCTCCTCCCTGCCCTGCTCCAAATACCCATGGCTTATATCGAGAGACCGTGTGGGTCGCTGGTTTCTTTCCCTTTCTGACGAGACATCCAAGGCAGCTCAGGCATGTGCCACGGGACGCTCCTTTCCTTGAATCAATCAGTTATGGACAATTCACCCGTTGCTCTCCTCCCGTCCTGTCGTTAATACTTGGTTTGTCTCTCGGGTTCTATCCGCTTGTCCGAGGTTTCACTCATGAGTTGTGTAGGGCGACTGTTGCGGGACGGGTTGCCATTCACTCATTTCTTTTGATTTCTTTTTTTCTTTTACCCTTTCCCCTCTCTTCTTTCATTGCTTTTTCTCTTTTTCTTCTGTTATTATTTTATTTTATTTTTTTTAAATTTTCTCCGCCGTTTCCGCCATACACCTTGATACTCGCCGGAATATTCAGTGCTCTCATGCCAAAACTGACTACAAGTATGTAACAAAAAGTCCGGTCAACATCCGGAAGGGATAGGCGGGACGGTGCGTGCAGCCTGCGAGGTACCTAGAGAAAGAAACCGAAGAGACGCCGCCAGAAATAAGAAAACATGGCATACGACATGAACGCTTTTATTCTGTTATACCTAATAAGCATACGAAAAAAAAAGAAAAGAAATGGAAGAAAGAGAGAAATACGTAGGCAATAGAAGAGAGAAGTGCGGAAAAAAAGGAATGTAAAAGGTAAAAATAAGAAGATGACGGACACGGACTTTTGCCTACATCGGACAGACTGCGCCTGCATTTTCTGCATCGGCGACCTTGCTGATGTGACATCGGGCGAGGCGCGGAGTGAAGTGTGGTTCGTCTGCATAATATTTGTCTGCACCTGTCTGTAAGACGATGCATATTGCAGCTGCGTGCGGGATAAAACTCTGATTTGCCGCCTTCCGCGAGGGTACCTCTCGTGCGCATATTTTTGATCAGATGTATCTTCCATGAGCCGATCTCATCGTATTTTCTGTTGGCCACCTATCACTTACACGGCAAACTCCTTGTTTCCTCTCCTTGGCCTGCGTTCCGACGACAGAAGCTAGTGGCATCGAAAGGAGTGTAACAGCATTTAAGGCACGAACCCACATGTACATGTACCGGCCCGCACTTGCAATCTGCAGTACGGACAATGTATCGGTACGCAAGCATGTCTCAGATGCGCCGCGATGCACTCGGATCGACAGCCTTCTCCAGCTCGCAAAGCACAGGGCGTTTTGGCTTTCAAAAGAACACGACGTTAAACGGCCGGGAGGCCCCATCAGTGGAGCTTTATCCAGCTGGCCTGTGCAGCCGGATCTTCCATGCAGAGTGGATGAAGAAATAATAGCAGCGATGCCAACCCTGGCTTCATTCTTTTCCCTTCTTTTTTCGTCACGCTCACTTTTGTTCCATGGAGGCAGTGGGACTTTGCTTTTTCCATTCTATTTCCTTCTACGGAGTATCATATGCACCTGTTGATCCCACATACTAGGTCGCCTGCGCCATCGACAAGCACACTGCTCTTATCACTTGACAGACATGTACTTTTTTTCTTTATCTTTTCTTTTTCTTCCTTCTTTCCATTTTTAACCCACATATTTCATATTAACCGACAGACGGGAGTCTGTTCTTTTCAACCTCATGCAAAGCACCTACTTAGGCATATACCTAGTTTGCACTCACATATACCTGCATGGGCAACTGCATGCGCGGGGCGAATTAAAGAATTAGGGACAGGAAAAAAAAAGAAAAGAAAAGAAAAGAACAGGATACTAAAGAAGCAATCAGCCACCATTTTCCCGAGACCTACCCCCCATGCCAAGAGATACATGGCGCCGGGTTGGTGTGAGACACGATCCAGCTGAAAGGACCCCTACCTGCTCTGCACACGACTGAAAAAAAAAAGACAACACAGACCTGGCCATTGTCAACCAAGCCCCGTACCATGGTCGGGAGTTTACCCGAAACATCAAGCCACAACGGTAAATCATCTGACACATATTTTGCCCTATTTTACTTATCGTTTACCTCATTCTCAAGTATGCATAGGGAGACGATCTGTCGGAATTGTCCTGTGCGGCAAAATCCATTAATTATGACAGGTGATGGCAAGCTGCGAGCTCATTGCCGCGCATAATTTTATTTCCATCCAATGTCTGATGTTCACAAGCCTTGCAATCTCATGTTAGGCATGCCTACAACCATGGTACCTTGCATCTCTCTATTTTGTGGACTGCCATTTGCGGTATCCATGAGGACCTATTCTTCACGCCTGATTCTAGGTGCAGCGTAACACGTCAGTTGCAACTGCACATCAACGAAAGTACGTATTTTGTACCGTGCAGGACAAACATCCTAGACCGGTATAAACCGTCTATACTTTCCCCAGGTACAGCTCTCTTAGGTATCCTGCAAACCCCTCTTTTGTTCCGTGGTTCTCGCCTTCCCTGAAGTATGCCTTGTAGCTGCTGTTCTAAATATTCTCTCTTTGGGTCGAGAAGCATGTATTTGGTTTTAGTCTTCCCTCAATGTACCTTGTTCCCTGTTTGCCCGTGATCTTCACGATTCGTTCCGCGCTCGCCGGTCTTCCGCCCCCTCTTTGCTACCTTTATGGATTGCTCCTTCTACGTCGTGTCTTACAACGCTTATCTAGCAGGCTCCGGTCGGATCTTCAGTAAAAAAAAAAAAATTAAAAAAGAGAAAAAAGAAAGAAAATGTCTCGGATATGGTCTTACCGGTCCGGGTGCGAGTCCCGGCATCCCTAGGACCCATCACCTCCTCTGTTCCCTTTCCTTCCTATTTAGGACACATGCTTTTCATGATGCATTGCTGTAAAGTGAGTGGGTCTTTGAAAATGGTTGTCCCTTTCGCTATGAGATGCCATAGCCGACAATGAGCTGTCTATATCCGGGGCAGATTTTGGCTTTACTGCTGGTTCTCTGATCGTCGGTTCATTCTCCATGTACCGGGATTTTGTAGGAAAGAAGGTGCTGCAGGGTGATGTTCGCTGCTGCCCTGATCCCCTCACCAGCCCACTCTGAAAAGTATTGGTTCCGTCTGCGAATTTTACATTATATCTGAGGGCTCTTCCCGCCTCGATATTCTTCTATTTATCCCATCCTATCATCACTTGTTTAATTTTCTTGGTTCTTCCTCTTTGCTTTCAGACACCCTTCCCAAGCCTACACACCATCCGTTCTCGCTCTTACACCCTCATTCAGTTCACTACCTACCAATTGTCACTTTTTTTTTCGATTTTCTACCTACCTAGTCTTGGCCCCCTATCCTATTCTTACTGTCCAGTCTTAGACCATCCACTGGCAGTTTATTTTATTTTCCCATAAGTACCTATTTTTGAGACACACCGCTACCCTCCCAAAATGACTGCACCGCAGGGCATCCCAGAGCCAATTGCTGTGGTCGGCAGCAGTTGCCGTCTTCCAGGAAGCTCTTCCTCACCATCGAAGCTTTGGGAGCTTTTGAAAGAGCCTCGTGATCTGCTCCGCGAGGTGCCCAAGAGCCGATTCAATGTCCAGAGCTTTTACCATGCTGATGGCGAGCACCATGGAGTACGTTTTTGGGAGAGAGAAGGAGAGATACATTGTTCATTATCTCACAGCTGCTGACCATTTAGAGCACAAATGCCACACACTCGTACTTTCTGGACGAATCAGAAGACGTCCGTGTCTTTGACTACAAGTTTTTCAACATCAACCCCCGCGAGGCCGAGGCGATGGACCCCCAGCAGCGCATGCTCCTCGAGACTGTGTACGAGGGCATGGAGTCTGCGGGCTACGGCCTGGACAAGCTCCGGGGGTCCGACACTTGCGTGTACGTGGGCCAGTCGTCTGACGATTACACAAGTCTGCTCAACCGCGACATGGACACGATCCCGACGTATTTTGCCACGGGTGCTGCTCGGTCGATCATGGCCAACCGTGTCTCGTACTTTTTCGACTGGAAGGGCACGTCTGTCTGTCTGGACACGGCGTGCTCGTCGAGTCTTGTTGCAGCCCACCTGGCCATCCAAGAGCTGCGCAATGGATCTTCCAAGATGGCCGTGGCCGCGGGTGTCAATCTGATTCTCGGCCCCGAAGTCTATGTTTTTGAGTCCAAGGTATGTTTTGGGGATTGAGAACAGAAAATCAAAAAAAAAAAAAAAACGAAAACAAATGGAGAAAGAGGACTCAACGCTGACCATCCATATAGCTGCACATGCTTTCACCCACTGGACGTTCGCGGATGTGGGATGCTGGCGCTGATGGATATGCCCGAGGCGAAGGATGCGTGGCCGTGTTTCTCAAGACGCTGAGCCAGGCTCTTGCTGATGGCGACCACATTGAGTGCATCATCCGCGAGACGGGCATCAACCAGGACGGCCACACGCCCGGCATCACGATGCCCAGCCCTACAGCCCAGGCGCAGCTGATCCGGTCAACGTATGCGCGGGCAGGACTGGACGTGCGCCGCAAGGAGGACCGCTGCCAGTACTTTGAGGCCCACGGCACAGGCACGCCGGCAGGCGACCCCGTCGAGGCCGAGGCTGTCTACCAGGCCTTTTTTGCAGGCGAGTGCGACCAGGTGCTCAGCGAGGAGGAGCGTCTGCCGGTGGGATCGATCAAGACGGTGCTCGGCCATCTCGAGAGCGGTGCTGGTCTGGCGGGCCTTCTCAAGGCGGCGCTGGCGGTGCAGCACGGCGTGATCCCGCCCAACATGCACTTCCACAGCCTCAACCCCAAGATCCAGCCGTTCTATGGACACCTGTATGTGCCGACCGAAGCGCGGCCGTGGCCCAAGCTGCCCAAGGGCGTGCCGCGTCGTGCGAGTCTCAACAACTTTGGTTTTGGCGGCACCAACGCGCATGCCATTATTGAGAGCTGGGAAGGCCAGCAGCAGCCACCTGTCGCTGGGCTCAGCACCGTGCCAGCCATCCTGCCAGCCATCCCATACGGGCCGCTTGTTCTGTCGGCCAAGTCCAAGGCGTCGGTGGTGGCGGCGGCCAAGGCGCTTGCCGAGCACTTGCAGCAGCATCAGACGATCAACCTATCTGATCTGGCCTACACTCTGCAGACCAAGCGCACGGAATTTCCCCACCGTGTGTATGTCGCAGGCTCGACTCACAAGGACCTTTTGAGCAGCCTGTCGGCTGGCATCAGCGCCGCCGAGTCGCTGCCGGCCACGACTACCTCCTCATCGTCCTTTGTCAACAAGGCCGCGCCCGTGTCGGAGGTCATGCCGCCACGCATTCTCGGCGTGTTTACGGGCCAGGGAGCGCAGTGGCCGTCGATGGGTGCGTCGCTGTACCAAAAGAGCGCCCTTTTCCGCCGCACAATCACGGAGCTGGAGATGTCGCTGGCCACGCTGCCCGCGGCCGACCGCCCGTCATGGTCCCTGGCTGAGGAGCTGCTGAAGCCCGCGGAGACGTCGCGCATCCGCGAGGCAGCCTTGTCGCAGCCGCTGTGCACGGCGCTGCAGATTGCCTTGGTCGATCTGCTCCGTTCTGCCGGCATCACGTTTGCTGCCGTGGTCGGCCACTCGTCAGGTGAGATTGCCGCTGCTTACGCGGTTGGCTACCTGACCGCCCACGATGCTGTCCGCATTGCCCATCTGCGCGGCCGGCACGCCGAGGCGGCCAAGCTCGGCCCCGTCGCCGGCAAGATGATGGCCGTGGGCATGTCGTACGACGACGCCGTCGCCTTTTGCAGCAAGGCCCAGTTCTCCGGGCGCATTGTGGCGGCGGCCAGCAACTCGCGGACGAGTGCCACGCTGTCGGGCGATGCGGACGCGATGGACGAGGCCGAAGCCATGCTCAAGGCCGAGGGGCTGTTTGCGCGGCCTCTCGTCGTCGACACGGCATACCACTCGCACCACATGCAGCGCTGTGCGGATGCATACCGCCAGAGCCTGCGGGCGTGCAGCATTGCTGTGCATGCCCCTGCCGTGGCTCCCGACGAGGGCTTTGCGTGGTTCTCCAGCGTCCACGGCAGCAACGGCCGCAGCATCTGGGACGGCAGCAGCCTCCAGGACGAGTACTGGGTCGACAATATGGTGCGTCCGGTGCTCTTCTCCCAGGCTCTCGATCGGGCCGTCACCGAGTCGCACTGCTTCGACATGGCGCTCGAAGTTGGACCGCACCCTGCTCTCAAGGGCCCAGCGAGCGAGTCCCTCCGCATCCTGACGGGCGTGGATTTGCCGTACACGGGCGTCATGCAGCGCGGTGCCGACGATATGGAGGCCTTTAGCAAGGCTCTTGGTTTTGTCTGGAGTCATTTCCAGTCGCCCACTCCTGTCGTCGACTTTGACGGATTCCGCAAAGCATGCACGGGAAGCGTTGGCGCCGGCGACAACAGCGACAGTAACAACAACGAGCTGCACAAACCTCGTCTTGTCAAGGACCTCCCTCTGTATGTCTGGGACCACGACGTGCCTCTGTGGAAGGAGTCGGTCGTGTCGCGCAGGATGCGTCTGCGCGAAGAGCCGATCCACGAGCTGCTCGGCACGGTGACGCACGTGGGCGACAACAAGGAGATGCGCTGGCGCAACGTGATGAAGATCAACGAGCTGCCCTGGCTGAGCGGCCACCAGTTCCAGGACCAGATCCTCTTCCCGGCGGCCGGCTACGTGTCGATGGCCGTGGAGGCATGCGTGCACCTGTCGAGATACAATGGCAGCGGCAGCGGCCATGGCACAGACAAGACGGTGCAGATTGTCGAGCTGCAGGACCTGCAGATCCATGCAGCCATCACCATTGATGCCGATGCTGCTGGCACCGAGGTGCTCTTCACGATCCGCGTCGTCGAGAGCGCGGCCGACGCTTCGACCATCACCGCCGAGTTCCACTGCTTCAGCGGCAGCGTCGACGGAGCATCCAGTGACGCCGAAAAGGTCAACTTTTCCGGCCGGGCCGTGATCACCCTTGCAGATGCTTCAGATGCATCGGCTCTGCCTCCGCGCGTGGCACCGGTCCTCCCCATGGCCGACGTCGACCGCACGCGCTTCTACCGCGAGCTGGAAAAGGTCGGCCTGAAATACTCGGGCGACTTTGTCTTTGCGTCGGCAAAGCGCCGGCTGAACGCGGCCACGGCGACGATCCAGCGCCCGCGCAACAACGAGCATCTGATTGTGCATCCCGCAACGCTGGACGCTGCCTTCCAGGGCATCATGGCCGCCTTCTGCTTCCCCGGCGACGGTCGCATGTGGACCACCTACCTGCCGACGGGCATCCGCAGCGTGCGCGTCAATGTGGCGGCAGCGGCGGCGGCCAAGACGAGGACGGGCAGCAGCATGGCCGTGGCCGACTGCTTCCTGCGCGACTCGAGCAGCAAGATCATCAGCGGCGACGTGGACGTCTTCAACGGAGACAACACGGACATTTGCGAGGTGCAGGTCACGGGCCTGACGTGCTCGTCGTTTACGCGTCCCAGTCCCCAGAACGACCGCAAGACCTTTTCCAAGATGGTCTGGCGGCCGCAGGTGGGCGCGGGCCTCGACGCGGCGGACCAGCCGGCCGTCGACGACGACATGTTTGAGCACATCAACTGCCTCGACCGCATCTCGGTCTTTTTCCTGCGCCGCCTGCTCGAGGAGGTGTCCGAGGCCGAGTTTGCCGCCGCCGAGTGGCAGTTCCAGTCCGTCATGCGCTGGGCCAAGACGTACTTGCTGCCCAAGATTGACGGCGGCGAGCACCGCCGGCTGCGGCCGTCGTGCGCACAGGACACGCTCGAGATGGTGCAGGCGTGGGTCGCCAAGTACAGCAACACGGTCGACATGGAGCTCGCGTGGTCCGTCGGCCAGAACCTGCCGGCCATGGTGCGCGGCCAGGTGCCCACGCTGCAGGTGCTCATGGAGAACAACCGCCTCAACCGCCTCTACAAGGACGGCGTCGGCATCGACCTCGTGTACCGCCAGTTCCACCAGCTCGTCCGCCAGATGAGCCACGAGCAGCCGCGCCTACGCGTCCTCGAGATCGGCGCCGGCACCGGCGGCGCGTCGGTCGGCGCCATCAAGGCGCTCATGCCGCACCTCGTGTCGTACACGTACACCGACATCTCGCCGGCCTTTTTTGAAAAGGCCAAGCTGCAGTTTGCGCCCGAGGAGCTCGCCCGCATGGAGTTCCGCGTCCTCGACATTGAGCGCGACCCCGTCGAGCAAGGGTTCGACGCCGAGGGCTACGACCTGATCCTCGCGTCCAACGTGCTGCACGCCACCGAGTACCTCGAGCGCACCATGGCCCACTGCCGCAAGATCACCAAGCCCGGCGGCCGCATGATCATCATCGAGCTGACCGGCGACGCCATCTACACGTCCTTTATCATGTCGGGCCTGCCGGGCTGGTGGCTCGGCAGGAACGACGGCCGCATCTACGGTCCGCTGGCCAGCGAGGCCCGCTGGGACGAGGTGCTGCAGAGAACGGGCTTCTCCGGCGTCGATGTCTCGTGCAGCGACCTCGACGACTTTTTCGGCCTCGTCATGAGCACCCAGGCCGTCGACGACCGCATCTCGCTCCTGCGCTCGCCGCTGTCCCTGGGCCATGTCGCCGACACCGCCATCGCTGCCTCGCCCATCACCAGCTTTGTGCTTGTCGGCGGCAAGACCGTGGCCGTCAGCCGCACGGCGCAGACGATCCGCCGCATGCTGCGTCCCCTCGGCCTCGACGTCCGCATCGTGCCGGGCGTCGAGAGCTTTGCCGACGAGAAGCTGCCCGCCCATGCGGCCGTCCTCTGTCTCTCCGACCTCGACGAGCCCATGTTCAAGAACATGACCGAGACCAAGTTCCGCGGCATGCAGCGCATGGTCCTCGAGGCCGGCGTCCTTCTCTGGGTCACCAAGAAGCGCTGCACCGACGAGCCTTACTCCAACATGGCCGTCGGCATGGCGCGCGCCGTCGCCTTTGAGTCGCCTCATCTCGTCATGCAGTTCCTCGACGTCGACGAGTACGTCGGCGGCCTGGGTGCCCGGGCGACAGGTGAGGCCACCCTCTTTGCCGAAGCCCTACTGCGCATGGTCTACCTGGCCAGCCCGGACTTTAGCGACGTGTGCTGGGTGCGCGAGCAGGAGATCTGCATCCAGGACGGCCGCGCCTTTGTGCCCCGCATCATCGAGGACGGCGATCTCAATGACCGTCTCAATGCCGACCGCCGTCCCATCACCAAGAAGCTCACGCTGGGAGGAGGAGGAGAGGGAGAGGAAAGCGACGTGGTCATTCGTCAGGAAGAGAATGGCAAATTCAGCGTCCTCGAGTCGGAACCCTTCCACCAGTCGTCGACGGCTGCTTCTCCTTCTTCTTCTCCTCCTTCTGCCGAGAGCGGCCTCCTTCATGCCATCAAGACGGAGGCATCGTCCGTCTTTCCCTTTTGCACGCGCGACGGCAAGGCGTTTTACCTCGCCATCGGACAGGACTTGATGTGCAAGAACAAGAGAGCTCTCGTCTCCTGCTCCGACAGCGCATCGACCGTGCACGTTCCGTCGAGCAGCATCCATCACTACATGGACCACTCCATGGACAACTCCAATGCCGACGAGACGCTGCTGGCCATCTCCCGAGAGGTTCTGGCCACCAGCATCACGACCGACGTCCACGGTGCGCTCTGGATCCACGGCGGCGACTTTGCCCTCGTCGATCTGATCGCCCGCAAGGCGGCCGCCAAGAACATCCGTCTCTTGGCCACGGTCAACGGAGCTGCATTTGTCGACGCAGAACACCACCAGCGCCACCCGTCGCAGGTGGCCATCCACCCCTACGACACGGAACGGCGCATCGTCGGCCTCCTTCCTCCTCGCGGCGGCCCCGTGACCTACGTCGGTCTCGATGCCAAGTCAGAGACTCAGAGCATCCGCCGTCTGGTCTATGGCGGCAACACAAAGCCGTCCATCGGTGCAGCACGGTCCATCACGGCCCGTCCCGTCTTCGTCCAAGAGGCGGGTGGTATGAAGCACGTGCCTCTCAGCCTGTCGTACGCGGAAACGATGGCCCTGCTCTCTGGCGTTCGCGACGACTTTGTTCCTCCCCAGGCGACGCACGACAGCATCGTCGGCATTGAGCAGGTCCCGGATCTCTTCTGCGATGGCCTCTCTCCTCTGCAGACCATCCGCTGGTACACGGGGTCTGCCTCTTCTGCCTCTTCTGCGTCTGTTGCCGTCTCTGCTCAGGTCTTCCCCACGGCATCGCTGTGCCCGTTCAAGAGCGACCGCACCTATTTCTTGGTTGGCCTGACCGGCGCCCTTGGTCTGTCCATCTGCGGCTGGATGGTGGACCACGGCGCCCGCCACATTGCCATTGCCAGCCGCAACCCCCAGGTCGACCAGCACGTCATGGCCGATCTCATGCACCGCGGCGCCACGAGCATCCGCGTCTTCTCCCTCGACGTGTCCAACCGCCAGAGCCTCATCGACGTCCACAACACCATCCGCGCAGAGATGCCCCCCATTGCCGGCGTGGCCAACGCCGCCATGGTCCTGCGCGACAAGCCCTTTGACAACTGCTGCTGGGACGACTTTGAGCACGTCTTTGGCCCCAAGGTCGAAGGCAGCCAGTACCTCGACGAGCTCTTCTCGACGCCCGGCGAGCTCGACTTTTTCATCTTTTTTTCCTCGCTCGCCTGCGTCATTGGCAACAAGGGCCAGTCCAACTACAGCGCCGCCAACATGTACATGCACACGCTCGCCATGCAGCGCCGTCAGCGCGGCCTGCCCGCCTCCATCATCGACATTGCCATGCTGCTCGGCGTCGGCTACGTCGACCGCGCTCTCGAGCAGTTTGAGGCCCGTCTCGTCGGCATCTACGGCTACGTCGGCCTCTACGAGACCGAGATGCACAACATCTTTGCCTCGGCCATCCTCGCCGGCCGTCCAGACGGTGATGCCTCGCGGAAGCTGGGCAGCGGACGCAGCCCCCAGATCATGACTGGTATGCCAGTGAACGCAGCCCGTCGCTTCCCGACCAAGTCTCTCTTTTCTCACGTCCTCCATGACGAAACGGATGCTGCATCTGCCTCACATGGCCGTGGAGGCTCATCAGCAGCTGGAGCAGGAGGTGCTGCAGGTGCCGCCGGAGGTGCCAGCAAAGCCGACTTGTCGACACGTGTGCTCGCCCAGCTGAATGACGCCGACGCAGGCGACAATCTTGCCGTCCTCGAGGCTGCCTTCTCGCGCAAGGTCGAGCTCATCCTGCAGATTCCTGCCGACAAGATCGAGACGCGCGTGCCCCTGACGCAGCTCGGCATCGACTCGCTCGTCGCCGTCGAGCTCCGCTCATGGTTCCTCAAGGAGCTCAACATTGACATGGCCGTCCTCAAATTCCTCGGAGGATCCTCCATTCTCGATATTTGCCGTGATGCTATTGGCAAACTCTCGCTCTCGGGAGGCGCAGCAGCGGCGGCGGCGGCATCACGGGCATCGATCTCCTCCGCATCTACTACTTCAGAGTCCACAGGCCCACGTCCAGCTACACCTGACAGCATTGAAACTGATGTCACGTCGGGATCTGTCATTTGTCTGTCGAAATCTGACATTGTCTGAAATTACAAGGCACCGTACCTAGTTTAGGTTGTCGTCTCTTTTTTTTGATTATTATTCAGTTTCCTTTGTTATTTGTTAGTCAGATTGCTATGTCCATTCATTTCATACATTTCTTTTGTCTACTAGATAGCTTTATTTGAATTCCGTTGTTAGTCTGTCCCGTATATTCGGTGTCCAGTGAAAAAATATAAAGGTCAATCAATGTCAAGGAACACGTGCATGCCTGCGAAACTTTTTTTAAAAAACTCTCCATTTGGTATTAAACAATGACAAAATTCTATGGGAGGTATAAAACAAAACAAAATCAAACTGATACGACAAATGAAAACAAAAACAGCAGGGGAAGACAAAAAAAGAGAGAGAGAAAGGAACGCTGAAGCACGCTCCGACAAGTCTTCTTCCCCCCAGACAATAGGTAACAAAACAAAGGAAAGGTAGGTATTAGTAAAATCTTTATACAGCCACTGCTCATTCATCCCCTCGTCCCCTTTTCAACGCCAGTCATGGAAAGTCTCTTGCTCTGCTTCTGCAAGAAAAAAAAATAGCAAAAAAAAAAAACTCCTCTGCCATAATTGTTTTTCTTTTTTTTAGGCCTTGCTGACCTTCATGGCCAGGTGCCAGGCAAAGACGTCACGGAAAGTCTCCTTGGCCTTCTTCTCCATCACGTCGCCGTGGCAAGGGACGTTGTACTCAAAAGGCCAGCTGTCGACGACGCGGATGCCCTCGGTGTAGCGCTCGCGGTTGCTGCTCGTGATCAGGTACCACTGCATGCGGCGAGTCCACTTGACGTTGCCCTCGCTGTTGAGCAGGGCCTGCAGGAGACGGTGGAGGAAGTTGGGCCGGTCGCCGCTGCGGCGAGTCGCCTTGTCGACGCGCGAAAATGCCTCGGTGTTGGGCAGGTTGAACATAAAGTCGGCCTGCATCAGCACGCGGTCGGCGCGGTGGTACAGCACAATCTCCTTGTTGGCGTGCGTGTCAAAGTAGACAAGGCCAAACTCGGCGTCAAACTCGGCGTCAATCGCCTGCGGCTCGCTCAGCGGCTGCGGCCGCTTGTCGGCCAGGACGGCAAAGAAGGGTGCGTCCTTGATGCCCATCTTGGCGCGCTTCTCCGCCAGGCCCTGCGGCGCAATGACGCGTGCGCTGGGGAAGGCCACCGTCCACGCCGAAAGGTACGCGTGGTGCTCAATGTCGGGGCAGACAAGGTACCGCACGCCCTTGTCGCCGCCGAGACGAGCCACGACGGCCTTGGCCTCCTCGTTGAGACCCACGGGCGAGAAGACAAGCACGCCGCCACTGGCCATGCGCACAATCGAGCAGCGGCCTCCGAGCTCAACCTTGCCGTCCTTGGTAAAGGGAACAGACAGAATGGTAACATTCGCCGTCAGGTCGCGGACGACCATCAGGTCTTCGGGCTTCGGCTGGGTCTTGGTGGCGGCCATGGTAAGTCACGTGAGACGCGGTTTGTTCTGTGTGCTGTTGCAGGGTTATCGAGTGTCGATGCGATATATGGCAGACAAAGAGTCGTATGTATTTTGTGTGTATTCGTCTGTTTCAAATGATGCCAGAGACGGTTTGTGAGTTGATTGATGAGTGATGATGATGAGGATCGAAAACTGCTGACTTTGCCGTCGTGTCGCGCTCTTTAAATACACCGCAGCGTTGCGGTGGCTCCCTGCCACCACCCATGTTGAATGGCATCATACTTTGTACTGTCGGCAAGATTTGATTTTGAAATCCGACGCCGAGAGTGCAGATTTGAGATATGGTGAGACTGTGATTTGCAACTGACGGGTGCATTTGCAAGGTGATGTCAGAACGAGGCCTGGAATACAGACGATGAGTAAGTGGATCATGACCCTATGATTGGCTGAAGACTAATTATTGAGTGGGTCCTTCTCATATTGTCCCCTGTGCTATTCCAAATACCACCTATTTCGGCATCGTGCAGTGCCGCCACTGACCAAGCCGCCTTTGGAATCATCTTTCAAATCTTTCAAACGAGAAACAATCGGACGTTGCCGGCCGTCGACGCAAAAGTCTGACAGTTGTGCCAGAACCTATAGATTTCGCAGATAAGATAAGGGTGCATCAGCCCAACGCTTTCAAATATTTGAGTTGTATGCGCAAAAATCAATGAAAAAAAGGATTGTGCAGTACAACCCGACACTGCCTTGCGTGTCAAGAATGTTGTCAAATTTCATGACAATGATATCACTACAGGGGCTAAGGACAGGCTCATAGGGATGCCAAGACGCGCTATTCTTTCGTATTTGCACTCTTATGCGCCCTTCTTATGCCCTAATCCAGCTCTATTTGTGCCCAATTACAGCTCGCCGTACGGGCAGCTTGTAATGGCATCTAGGGAAATACAACAACGCTCTATGGCATTCGAGGGCGCTCAGCATGATGAAGAGCCGCACTCAATGCCGTCCAATAGCGTTCGGCTGCATCGCCAACCGGACGTTTCTCCGGTCATCGACTCGGCCGAGACATTAGACTGATGAGCTATATTCTCGTGTACGCGTCATGCTTTCGCCATATGCAGAGCGTTGTGCACCGCGATGCCACATAACGCTACCGCTTGTGATTAGTCGTTACTCTCCGATGGTATAGAAAGCTCGGCTTCCCCCCCTCCTTCACTCCTTTGCTTCCCACGTCTTGATCTTAGCGAAGCTGTTCAAAACAGGTTGTTCAACTGGCGGTTAAGCTTTTCCTCCTCGCTTATTCACAATCGCTTGAGCATGCATGCCTTCGCTTAGAAAAAATTACATGCTACTCCAGGTTTCCATATCATGGAGCTGGATTTCGATATATCTTGCCGAAATAGCATCAGCCTGCACGTATCTCGGCTGCATGGGCGAGAGGAAAGATCTATCCTTTCCCCTGCCACATACAACAACCGCCGCGAGCACTTTCCCCTCTTGAAATTGATTTCTATGTATTATTGTAAGCGAGACATTCGATCACTCAACATCGGATGCACGGTATGATTTCTCAACATTTGAGTCCGTAGTCCGTGGTTATCCAAGAGTGCCTCTCACCGGGCTCCCCTGAATGCCCTCGCCAGCCTTGTCGGCCTCGCGACGTCGTGATCTGTTGTTGACTTTGGTCCGTTTTTGGCAAATGCCCAGACTGTCAACTGCGGAGCACGCCCCGGCGCCCTGGTCAATCCGTCCTAGCTCTTCATCGACGGCTTGGCATCACACCAAAAAAAAAAAAAAAAAAAAAAAAAAAAACAAATTGGCACATCTCTGCACTTCGGTGTACCCGCAGACGACTCCTCTGTGTACCTATCAAAACATCGTTGGCATGCAGCGCACATCCCGTGCCGATTGCCGACACGGCGGGTTGCTATTCACAGCAAAGTGCATATACGGAGTGCTTGATTGATGGGCAGAGTGTACAAATGTCGGTCTTTGACGACACATCACCAGCTCCACATCTCGCAAAAAGTCCTGTTTTTGTCTTAGCTGTACTCCGTACATGAGACGCCGAACTAGGGTCGTCCGCTTTTACTTCTTCCTTCTCGTTCTTCTGCTTCTTCTGCCTCTTATTCTTTGTTGAAAATTTCTCATCGGGGTGGAACTCGACCGTTTCAAGATCTGCAGGGCCGCAGAGGATCGTCATGTAAATCCGTATCCTACGAGGTGAGTCCGAAGCCGAGAGAGGGGTTGTTCGGCTGTTCTTGCGGTGGGTGAAGCACAAGAAATTGTTAAAAAAAAAGGGCCAAAAAAAAAAGTAATCCATCGCAGCGGGAGAAACTCTTCAAAGAACATATTTGCCTAGTACCCATAATACTCACCAAACGTCGGCGAAATGTATAAAAAGTTCGTGAAATCGATAGGCCAAGAGCATATTGCCGCAGGAGGTGTACGGAGAATGGAGAATGGGCCGCTACCACCTATAAAAACTGTGCAAGTATTTCGACTTTCGTAGGCCGTGTACGGCGCAGCGGACCAGAGCCGGATATGAGCTGGAGACAAAGCTGGAAGACAGGAAGACAGGAAGACGGCCCCGGACATGGACCGGAGATGGAAGCCAGCCGTGGAAGACGAGTCGAAAAAATGGGCACAGAAGCCGCACAACTTTGGCTGTAGAAAAACTCTATTTCGAGAGGGGTCACTGTGCGCAGTGCGTCAATAAATGGACAATATACGAAGTACAGAGTACGGCGTACGATGAATTGTTGAATTCTGCTTCCCGAGTTGCTCGGCAAAATAATACCGTGCGCTTCAGCGTCTGCAAAAGCATGTCTTGTGGAGTAGGTCTGTAACGTCGCACAACAGGTCTTACTTCTCGGTGAGCATGCACATCACTTCCTTCGTACGCATCCAGACCTACACACAGTCTACCTATACAGTATGGTCTATCACGGCAGCAACAAAGTCGAAACCGTCCGTATCGGTATTACGGAGTATATACGGCATCATGCATGATGGTTCTAATGGTGCTAGACACGTGTAAAATCCACCAGAGTGAGGCCATGGTGGGCTTTGGATCTACGCAGAATGCATCGGGACTCGATGCGAGCTTTCGCGTATGCATCTCAGTCATACTCTACTTCCTACCACGTACACGACTTACTTCGTACAGTGCCACTACTCTGTCAATCATCTTAACTTACTCCGTACTTCCTCCGCACAGGGTTTGCATACTCCCTAGTCCGTAATTTTTATACGTAGAAGAATTCTGTTAGTATCGCTGGTGTACAGAGTCCCGCTTATTTTCAGAGATGCGATTCGCAGCGATGCATAGCATGATTTGCTGAAGAGTAGAAAAAAAAAAGCGTCACGCCGGCCAACATTGCAATAACCAGTGTCTTACGACATATGTATCGCGAAACATACCATTTCGGCCAGGAGGGGCTGATATACCGCCAGTGTCCCCCGACGAGGTTTTGCCGTCCACTTGTGCCGGTAAATGATAAAGGTCTCGGCGAAAAAGCAGCAGCTGATCCCGAGCAACATACTAGTTGCAAATCACGATGGATGATATGCCCTGCGGCCCATTAGATCATCATCTACTCTGAGAGAGGGGCGGAGGCTAAGACAAAGACCAAGAGTTCTCCATAATGTTGCATGACATGTGGTCCTCGACCTCCTTCTGCTCAAGCATCGTGGGATGACCTGTCACCTACAGCATGAGCACCGTTTCGCTTCACTTTAGTACCGACATTCGACCGTTGATGTTCCATCTTGATAGACTCTCGTGTCGGGAAACGTGGGTCTGGCGAGTACATGTACGCAGGCTCATACCGATACCCACCACCTGTTCCTTGGATGTTTCTTTTCCTCGTGTCTTTCTTTTTTATTCTTCTTCTTCTCCTACCACCCCCCCCACAAGATTTTGCCTCTTTTTAAGAGGTTCCTTTTCGCCAAGCAACTTTACTTACTTTAATATTCCCGCATTGCCAAGACATAGAACCTGTACTCGTATGCCTCGCAAATCATACCAGATGCATACATCCCAAATTATGACGAGCAAGGGTAAGCCTCGGTCGGACAACACGAGGCCTACCTCTCTTGTACGTGCTAGGACCTGCATGAAATTGGCCTCGTGATAAGAAATCGACTGGTCGAGGCGAGTCAGTGCCGGGGTGCGAAAGCAAGGCATCGGGCAACATACAGCTATTGCATACTCTGTCTGCCTTGCCGTCCCACGCACACTTCATGCAATGTAGGTATTATGACACGTGTTCCACATGTGCTCAAAGACTGTCGCTTTGCCATTAAAAATGTGACATCTCGAGGGAGATAACTCTAGCCCAGAAACATTGCGTCTTGTAGACAATATCCTGCACGTATCAACTTGGAAGGGCATCACCGCTCTTTCAACTTTATTTTCCTCTTTCCCCCGCTGCAAACCCAACCCCTCCTTCCCTCCATTTTTTGGGCTTCAAGGTGTGGCAGCCTGTATTGAGGCAAAATGATGTGCCAGACGTGCAGGATGCGGAGCTTGGTGTCGGCCATTCGGCCCGGAAGGACCAATATAACCATGGCTACGAATACAGGAATAGCTACGGTTCTCCGGTGCCACCGGACAGAGCTTTGAAGAAATACAAAAAAAAGGAGCGTTAAAGAAGAACGAAGAGAAGTTGGACAGAGACGGCTGGTGATAGAAATGGGGTAGCCACAGAACATGACCAACATGAGTACTTTGCCGAGGTTGGCCTAGTAAAATGCTTTGAATAAATTGTTTACGCGTACAGCTGTTATGTGTCTCCTGGGAGAGACCATTTCCCCTCTTTGAGAGAGGAGTTGCAAAGGGTGAAAAGCACACGTTGCCGGTCTGCCAGTAGTACCGTTTGGGAAGAAGCTCCGTGAGGTACGGGGTACGTTTGTAGACTAACCAGCCAATGCTTTGTGGATCGTAAGCGCAAAACGTGGGCAACGAAAATCCCCAAGACTCCATAATCTAAAGGCTTCAATGAATCTAAATGTAGAACCCCACGAGTCTTGTCGTGGCAGCAGAAACAAAGAAGAGATAAACTTATGCGACAGGAAAAAAAGGGGGGAGGAGAGGACTAGGGGAAAGGGGTATGTATACATGTACGGGTAAATTGTGCGTATCCATGATAAGAGGATTGCATATTAAACAAAGGATCATCCCTTGCGTTTCTGGCGTGACGGCTAACAGAAGGCGCCATGTAATTATTCTTAGCCCACTACTGGTTTTGACAAGAGGATTAATCCGCAAGGAGCGCGGGAGTGGTGTCTGATCCTCCTGAAGGGCGTCCTTTTTAGCTATTAGCCGGACTTTGACAGGCAAGGCCCCCCGTACGGAGTACGGAATGCATAGCTTAGTGAACAGTGGACGAAATGACAAACGGATGCATCCCCCATCCCCTTCCCCCTCCATCTATCTTCTCTTACCCCCTCTTTCTAGCCCAGCTTTTTTTAACCCTCTTTATTCTTCAAGCTATTAGTATTTCCATGTGCATGTCCTGCTCTGTTGCATGATTCTCCCGCGGGCCGATGGTGGATCCAAACGCTGCACATCTATTCACAAGACACTTTGCAAGCTCGGCATGTTTCTTCAATTGCTTCGTACTTTGGTTGCCGTGTGTCGTATTAACATAGTTTGTTTCTGCGTGATAAACGGATCAAAATGATGGCAGGCTTTCCGCCTCTCTTAATCACATCATGGACCTGTTGCCCATCAATGTAGGTGGGAATTCGTTTGGGGGTATTGAAATGCTGGATTGAAGTGGGTGGGGGTGCGTCCACATATGCCAGGTTTTTGCCTGGCGTCAACACCTCATCTTGCTTTTCTTGTCACATGTGAGCCGAGCGGTAATAAAACACTATTGAATAGAAGACTTGCATGCCGTGCATGCCGAAAACGAGCATCATCAGCGAAGCAACGAGGGGCGTCAACCGAAAGGAAAAGCGGTCAAGAAGGGGGGAAGCGACGAGACGTGACTATATGCTGCATAGTGCACGCCCGCCCCTAATCACGAACACAAGATAGAGTAGACAAAGTGTTTTCAAGTCGTATACACTTATCCATGTTGAAACGCAGCTGGAGTTTCCCAGATGTCACGAAGCATGGCATCCTTCCGAAAAGGGCAGCAGGCTGTCAAAAGCCATCAGCCTACCTTAGGTGCACAGTGTTAGGCTGGCAGCTGCTATATAAGCACGCGTGACAGCTAGTTTGTAGGTACAGGTACCTTTCAGACTCCGGTTTATACACTATATTAGTATACGCATAATGTACTAGTACATAGATACGTCAAGCTGGCAAGCTACAGGCCAAATCCCTGCCAGGCTTGATTTTTTTCGCGCTAGGTAGCTCACCGGTTGGCGTTTGCGCAAATCACCACCAAAACCTTGCACTTTTTTTTGTCACATATATTCTATGCGTATTCAAAACAACCCACCTTTTTTTCTTACAGCTTGCTCCTCTCCCATTCGTTGCTCCTCTGCAGAAATGTGAGATCTCGCCCTGTAGCATGTGTCACCCATACACCCTCGTCTTTGAATACACTAGAAAAAAATTAATAATAATAAAAATAACAAATAAATAAACTGCTAGAAGCATATTCCACGTTCCATGTAGGGGGGAAGAAAAAGCCACCGACTCGACAGCAGATGTGAAACCATGTGCCGGGTGTGGAAATGGGAACGCCGGTCTGCAAGGCCCATGAGTTTATCACATCTCAGATTCGGCATGTCGCAGAATGCGAAGGGCTTTTCTAGGAAGGGTCCAGCCGAGATGGCGTGCAGCCCGTGATCGCAGTATAAGCATCGAGTCGCTGCGATATGGATCACCATACGTATGCGATGCATAGATGGTGCATGCGTTGTTTTACGTATGTTTATTTCACAGGGCATACTGTTCTCAATATGGGTATTACAGGCCATGAGCGCGATCACGCGGACATGAAGATCTTGGTCACCTTGTGTCTTGCTTTGGTTCATCACTGGGTATCTGTTGTCATTGCTATTATTTTATTTATTTTTTTTTTTTTTTGCCAGTAGGCGCCCACGGAGTAGGTCCATGTACCACCTATCTTGCATCGTATACGGCTACATGCAACTACGTGTACGTACAACAGGCGGCACATGCGTTCACTAATAACCTGTCATGTTTCATGGGTCGCCCATTTCTTCCTTGCCTTTTAGGGCGACCTGCATTGGCGCTGAGAGTGCCAAAGTGACAGGTCAATCACAGTGCGTCTGGTACCGCGCGCTATTTGCGTATGCGTGTTCCATGTATTGCTGTTTCTCCACCCCCCCCCCCCCCCCTCTCTCTCTCTATCTCTCTTTTTTCGAGAGGCCGATGGTCCTGCTGTGTTCATCTCGGTTGCGTCGGCTTTACAGGACGCACCGACAGACAACGCACAGAGACGTGATTTCGAATTGCAGCTCTTTTCCCGATTTCTAGCGAGAGCTTTCTCCCTGTAAGGAATGAGATTAACAAAAAACAACAACAGACCAGTGTCGCTTTTTCTTCCATTGCTTTAATTACTCCGTAGACCCTGATTTTTATTATTAGGTATTATTTTTTGAGCCCGCCAGGATACAGGGGCTAGAAGCCCAGGCCCTGAGAAAAGCCACTAGGCCAGATAATGCATGCGGACAAGAAGTACCTCTCCTTCATTCTAGAAGTACAAGTTTATTAGCGAAGCAATGTCCCTTTAAGGAACAATATCAAATTTGTTTCGTGCTTTGTGAGATATAGGTATGTAATGTTCTGACAGCGTAGGGTTTGGAAAATAGACTCTACCTCTCCAGAAGCTAAAAACCTCTACCTTTATACTACGTACCTACAGAAGCATGGGACGAAGGCTAATGAAGATGTACATGTAAATAGAAGTCAGAGTAAAAGAGGACATGCTTTTTTTTTTTAATCTGTCGAGTCATTACACAGTGAGGCCGGTAGTTTTACTGTGACTTTAGTGACAAATTGGCTCAATACTCGTAGATACCACAACTCCTGGGCGGGCAAAAAAAAAAAATAAGATAAAAATCACAACCCTGTGATTCTCTCCACTTTTTCCTCTCCTTCGCTGTCGTTCCATGCGTTCCTCTATTGAATTTTCTTTCCGCGCTTCCCCATTTTTATTTTGTAAATCGCGCCATTTCTCGCCGGGATATCCCTGTCCCAAGACCCCTCTTTTTCTCATCTCCCGCACCTCCTCCGTGTCATTCTGTGCTTTGTAACATTGAGTGCCGTTGCTTTGTGTGGAGAGAAGGCGATTCTACTCCTTGATCCTTTTTTTTTCTATTTCAATGTTTTTTTAAGGGAAAAGATCTTCTAATTTCGAAATATTTTATATATGATACGTCTTCGGAAACGCATGGCTTCTTTTTTTTCCAGCGAAAATTTCCTTGTCAATTTTCTGCTTATTTATCCAGACCTAGTGTGGAGGACGTCTGGTCGTATTTTGCGGCGTATACTTTTATTACTTTTATTCTGCCAGCTTATCAGTACAAAATATTTCGGCACAACTTTCGTACACGTACCTAAGTAGGTAGGTAGCATCCGCATTTGATTTTCCGAAGTCCTCTGCAGGATGACAGCTTATGATCCATGCCTTTTCCGCTCACGGCATGGGTAAACTGCCATCTTACCGTGGAGACACTGACGAAGGCGAATATTACATACTGACAGCTGTACATGTACGGGGCGAACGAGCAAGTAGACTGCAAAGGAGGGCAGGTGCGGTGGTTTGTGTGAAGAAAATAAGGTACGGAGTAGAAGAAACGCACTTCATACACAACAGCGTCTTTTGGCAATGTTGGTCAAAAGTGGTAAAGACCCCGAGCCTTCAAGATTCTTGCACATACCTGGATCCAGTGAATAAAAGTGAAGAGAGAGAGAGCAAGACCGCACTCCTGTTGCCGCCCGCTAAAATCGAAAATAGAAAAAGGAGGTTCATTTTTGAACGCTTCCGAGTCTAAAGACATCCTGATTTCTCTGCTCGATTTCCGTTGCCGATGTAGTAGCAAGCTGCAAGCGTGTATTCCTATTTATTGTCCCTTCGTAACCTGCTGCATATGTGCCCCCTCCTTTTCTGCCACTTTGAATTCCTTGTGCATGTAGCCGCGCTCGTATAGGCACGGCGGTTCAACTCGGTGTCTGCCAGTGTCTGCACCTAATCTTTTTTTTTGTCTTTTTTTTGCCAATTTTCATTCATTGGTTTGCCTTGGGATTTCCGGCGCCCCTGGTTTACGGAGTACATTGCGCTGTGATTTCTGCTCTTTCGACCTCTGTCGCTGTGCTTGAAGCCCACCGTTTCCGCCCGTTTGTGATTTTTCCATATGTCTGTCTGTCTGCATGCAGCATACATGTACATCGCATATCTGCACTTGGGGAACGAAAAGTGTACATTTCTCAGCTGACAAAAATCACTATTGAGCTAATGAAAGGCCTGTACAAAAAAGTCTACACTTGTTGAGGTTTTAATGAATCTGTGCAACATGAGAGTGTAAACTAAAGTGGTTTGTCCAACTACGCCAATACGGCAAATAAGCACATGGGCAGAAAAGATTTATGGCGCTCGTCAGATCGGCAGCGAGATGCGTGTATCTTACATGTACTTATTGCATCTAGGTCGGCTACACCCAGCTCGTATATGTGCGCCTACATACATGAGCTCGGCTTTATGCTAGGTACTCCGGACCCTTTGGTAGGGTTGCACTATTATGCATTTTTTTTTTTGCCGCTCTCCTATTCTTCTTTTTTTCTCTTTCTTCTTTGTTTTTGTGTGTTCCTTGTGCAGCAGGACTGCCTTTGGCTTGCTCCTTTTTTTATTTTTTGGTTTTTTTTTGGTTTTTTTTTTTTTTTACTTTTTTCCCCTTGCCCCTCCTCTGTACCTATTCAGGGCCCCATAGATGCATGTAAGAGCCCACTACCTGTAAGATCCTCCGTATGCCGCATCACGGACGTTGTTACAACCTTACGGTCTCGATGGACAAGGACAGGCCTTCGAGCCCAAGACCCCGCCAACCGAAGCTTACTCGTAGATGACGTGACACCGACCACATGAGAATCGCACAGAGAGCCCGGTTATTCTGTTATCGCTCGCTCTTCCCAGGAGCCCCTTTTATTTAATTTGATTTTTTATTTGATTATTTATTTATGTTTGGAAAATCGCCTTTTTTTTATTTTGGTTTCATCGGGTTGCGATACACACAGTAGAACTCTGGTGTAGCGCTGCGGCATCACTGTGGCCCTGCAATGCTGCGTCATTGCACATCTGTACTTGCATATCAGATGTACGCCACTGAAACTGTTGAGTTGCGCATCGGCCTGATGGGGATCATGGCCGGGCTGTCGCCGGAGCCGACTGTGCGAAATGCATGCTAAATTCAGTATCTATCGAAATAATTTTCGTGACCTATTCCTTTCCTCTCTTTCTTTCCCGCCTTTTTCTTTTTCTTTTCTTGTCTCTTTTTTTTTATTGGCCTGACCTTTTACACCGTCGGCGTTGCAGCTGCGGATCCCAGGTGCAGATGCGGCTGCGGGCTCGGTGCGCTGGGCTTAGCTGTGCATAGGTAGCTTTTTTTTTTTTTAGGCTGTCCCTTTCGCCCGTTTTGCTTAGCGATTCTCGCTTGAGCAAGTGACAGAGTACTTCTGACGGAGGTACTTCTTATGGAGTACATAGACCTCCCTAGTATCCACATCGCTTCACAAAATGCAGACAGCGAGCCGCAGAACATTGTAGACTAATCGGTTCCGCTCTGTCCCTGGTACCTTGGCAGAACATATGCGCCGTTCCTTGTGTACATGTACAAAGTACCATTTACCCGCTGCTTTGCCGCTGGGCCCTTCCGCTACCCGCCCGGCCGCCCTCATCGTTCCCGCCTTTTTCTTTAAGATCCTTCGGCTTGGCCTTCTATTTTTTTAGGACATTATTAGTCTTTCATTGCACTTCTTTTGGCATCAGCCTGCCAAATTCTTTCTGTTCTGGTGGCATCGGCATGGAACGAATTAGGGCAAGTAACGAATCAATAGCTAGGTCGTTTCCTCCGATAGGCGCTACCCAGCCAGGTAGGTAGCTGGGTAGGTAAAACAAACTTTAAAACAAAAGCTTGGAAACTTGTCTGTGACAGTCTCATCGGACTATTGTTTGGTTTTTTTTTTTTTTACTGTCTCCTTTCTATTAACTTCTCCTTTGCCCTCCCAGTTTTTTTTATACACTTTTTCTCTACCTAGCTAGTTCTTGCATGCTGGTTTGCATCCAAGTTGCATCATGCACGCAACAGCACCTGGTCTCCATCTCGAGGATGGATGGCCCATGTTCTGCCCCGCCCGTTGGATTTGGGTGCATTGTACTCCATTCGTAGACAGTAAAAGCAAGGAAAAACAGGCACATGTGCTGACAAGGCCGTATGCACTGTGCCGCGCTATGTTGTGCGCAGACTCGTGTCAGCAAAGCTGCATCCAGTGAATGGAATGAGCTCCTGTACGGCCAGTCTGCCATACCGGCGTACTCGTATGGAGCACAGATGATGCAGATGCTGCAGATCCACCGTATCCGTGCGCCGTTGTTGTTTATGTACGGTGCATGCAATAAGCTGTACGGACCGTATGGATCGAATTTTCTTTCCATCGACGGGCAGTAGGTATCCGCGTTGCCACTTTCTCAGGTGGCACGGGCCAGGGGATCTGCTTGTTTCCGTTTCTGGAAGGCTCGTTCCGACCTTTTTCGTTATGCAGTCAGGAGGCGGAGGCGTGGTCGCCCCTCTCGTCTCTTTTCCTCTTTACAGCAACTATTTCGCCAACGTTTTTCTCCATTTCGGCTTCCGCATGCAAATTCTCGTCCTTCCCCTTGCTGCAACCAGTACTGTAATGGGTGTTTTATTCATTTATCTGTTGCTATTGTTCTCTCTCTCTCTCTCTCTCTCTCTCTCTCTCTCTTTCTCTTCTTTTGTTTTCTTTTCTGTTTTTTTTCTTTTTCTTTTCTTTTTTTTGGGGGGGGAGGGGCGAGGATGAGCGTTGGCCTCCTGCTTTTTCAATTCTGTTATGCCACAACAGCTTTCTGTTCTACTCCGTATGTTAGGCTCCATTCTGTCCCAGACCAACTCACAGAAAACTCACCTAGCTATGTATTCAAAATAACAGCCACACAGGGCATAATTACCTAGGGGCATGCCCGTGCAGTAAAAAGTTTTGCTGCCGAGATGGCTGGAGACAGGGATGAATGGAGTCAGTGGCGGACTCGAATCGCCGACTCCAGCTGCCTACTTTGGAAATCTATCTTACACGTACATATATGTTGTACATTATATACATACATGTACATTAACGGAGTACAGCCCACGTAGGGTATGGCCTTCTATGTCGGCCCTGCCGCGTAGCCTACCATGCAAAATGTACCAGCGGTTGTGCATGTACGATGATATCTCACATGTAAGATCTGACACGACAACTCGGCCCCCGAAAAAAAAATAAAGGCTACCCGAGAAGCGGCTGGCAGTGCAATGCCACCTGCTCTCCATCTGCGGTTCTTCGGGCGGTAGTGTGGTCCCATCGCGGCGCTTCGTGAAGCGCTACTCTTCTGCGGATGAAAAGTTATCGGCTCGATACAACGAGGACGTACTTTGTTTGGCCTGGGGCTGCCGGTGCAGTGACAAGCTATGTCTGGCTCCTTGGCTCACTTTACATGTTTTTATATATTTTATTATTTAATTGTTTATTTCTTTTTTTTTTTGTTTTGTTTTCTTTTCTTTTCCTTTTTTTTTTGCCCCTTCTCTTTTTCTTTTTCTTCTTCTTTTTGTGCATAGTTTTGCACGCTTTTGACACCCTTACCTCGATAGGTTTTTTTCTTCTCCACCCCCACCACCTTGACTTTGTACAAGTTCGGGCGTTGTCCATGCAGATCCTCTGCACCTCCCTCCTTCGTCCACCCTCCACATCCTGTTTGTTGCTTGTTTTGCAGACCGCCAAGACAGCCCCTTTTGTTCCTTTTGATCTTCCATCTTCTTTGGCATTTTTACCCTTTTTATTCTTCGCTCGTTTGTCCGCCGCTACGCTCTCTCCCTCCCGTGCGTCCCCTTCTTTGTTTCGCCTCTTTTGCTTCTACGGAGTACATGTACTTTTAGCTGTGGGTTTCCACCCCTAATCGGCTTGCCACTTGCTTTCTTTTCTTTTTCCTTTTATTTTTTCTTCTTTCATTTTTTTTGTTTCGGTCGTTGCTCACCCTATCTTTTCTTTTCTTCTTCATTCCTCTTCTCCCGCCCAACGTGGGACAGTTTTTGTCTCAACCGTCCAGTCTTGGCAAATGTTTCCATGCAATCATCTCCACACGCTGCCTTTCCCCTCTCCTCTTCTCTTTCATCGTCTGGGCTCTTGAACCCCGCTCTCCTCTAAGTAGGTACAATACAATTTTCAGGCCGGCTCGTTCTGCGGCGTAAGTCGTACAAACGCATGTGGGTATCTACTACGGCCTGCCTACATGAGCACTTTGTTGTGTTACACCGAGTAGACTGCAGCAAACATATCTGCCCGTGTTGTGGCTTTTTGCAGCAGGGTATGCTTTTGAAACCGCTCTACCCCGTATGTTCGACACACTGAATCGGCGGGATTGCCCAGACCCGGTATGCTGGGAGGGCTAGCACGGAGTAAGATACATGCAATCTACATTTGCATGGCACGGGATCTCTGGTGCGTGATGCTCTCACCGTATATTACATGTACATGTATTACATGCGGAAAATACAAGCACGTTCCCTGTCTCGTCTCGCTCTAGTCCGGCGCGAATTCTCTAGCTCCCGCGCCGTCTTCACCCTTTAATGGCGGCCATGCGGTGGCAGTGGGTGCCTGGAACGATCTTATGATCGTCACGTTCATCTCCCCAGACTACATTAGTCTTGTGCTCCTCTCTGCTAGTGGTTTTGAAAGCTACGAGTACTCCATATGGCACTGCAACCGACTGGTGCTGTGCTTTTCTGTGTGGAGCCTTGAAATGTCCGCCAAGCCCCGCCAATCTTTTTCACGATCTTTTTTCTTTTCTTTTTTTTTTTTTTTTTAAAAAAAATATCCATCTAATATGTGAGGTTCAGATACCTACGTGTACACGATACATGTGCACCTCTACTTCCCGTATCTTGATTCAGTATGGGACTACCCCCCGGGCGTGTGGTCTTGCTGTTCCTGGTCGTGCCATTTCGGCATGATCCTGCTTGTAAATTGTACAGAGTACATGGACAGAGCATATGTACTCAGTACCCAAGAAACTCCGTACAATCTCCCACTCCCCCCCTCCCCCCCCTCCCCTCCTCCGCCCTGGCTCTTTGCTCAAAACGACGAGCGAAACAGAATAAAGCTCTGACAGTCGACGCGTTTTAGGAGCTTCTCTTGTTGCCGACCTACGGAGTATGTCCTGGATACGTATGGAAACATCAGTGTTGTATGTGGCTGCGGATTAAATAGACCGGCGAGGGAGAACTTTGTACTTCAATCGGCCAAAAAGTAAAGTAGGTAATGATAAAACTAACAAACGCCTGTCAGTTTAAGGTGCAATGGGGGCAAATTTGACGTAAAAAAATACCTAGCAAAATCCGAAGCGTTAAACGGCAAGACTCCCGGGGGCCAAAACAAAACGAAAAAAAAAAAAGGAATATTGAGAAAAACATGGAAGGCTACCGGCGGCTTCTGCATGCCGAGATCGTGCTGATCAATGATGCACCCGGTGCAGCTTGTCTTCCGTTTCCGCAAGGACCCGGGATGGCCGGGGGAGGGGGGGGGGGGGGTCCCTTCAATCGTGTACTTTTTTTTAAAAAAAAAAAACCCTTTCTTCCCCCTCTTATTGTTTTCGTATTTTTTTTCTTCGGGGAGCACTCTACTTGCCATGCAGAATATGCGGGTATGTTTTATACTTCGTTAGGGCATTCAACGTGTGGCAAAACTGTTCCATACACACCTACCTACTCCATATGCAGGAAAATACCTTGTAGGAGACTCCTACAGAAAGAGGCTCATCGTCCAGTCCACCTTGCACATACTTTTCCTACCAATATGGCAAGTCGAGGTCTCCTGCATGCCCACCAGTTAACTTTGTGCGCGTCTCTTCCTCTTTAGAAGAAAGGGGTCGGTGGAAGCAAGAGCCAGGTAAACACTACTATTCGTACGCGGTGCAATGCCCACAGTACGACGTCCCTCTGAGTACATGGTAGCACATAGAAACTGTTTCCCAGTACTAGAAGCAGGTACTAGGAGTTCCACTATACGAATACATCGTGCGTTTTTCATACGCAATGTTTATCACATGAGTTTTGGGTTTGGCACTGTAATTTTGGGCGAATTTGCACTGTAATTCTACTTCGACCCACAAGCATTAATGGTGTTAGTTGTCATCATGAAGGTGCTAGTTGGGGTGCTGTAAGTTGGGCGGCTAGTAGGCTAGTTAGGGGGGCTGGTTAGCGGGGTTTAGAGGGTATTATAGCTGGGAGGTTAGCTAGGTTAGTCCGGGTTAGACGGGGATAGAAGGGGGCAGTTAGTTTGGGGCGTGTTTTTTTTTTCTTTTTTAGCTAAAAGCACTGTCCTTTAAAATAGCGTATTTTGAATAGCCACTTAGGTGCCTTAAAATTGAAGGCATACGGGTCGAAGTAGAATTACAGTGCAAATTCGCCCAAAATTACAGTGCCAAACCCAAAACTCTATCACATATCCTACTTATGCGAGCCGCGCGCTTCACGTCTTTTTTCCCCTTCTGTTGTCCCCCTTTTAATACCTACGTACCCAAGTTCTTTTTTTTTTTTGTTGGGATTTTTATTTCTTCGTTTTTTGTTTTTATTAACGTGCTGCTTTTATTGCTTTGCCAGTGTTCTCTTTGGCCTACGTATTTGTGTATTTTTATGTTTTAGACTTTCGGTTTCTGTATTTTTTTTTTTGCCCTCATCTTCTCTTTTTCTTTTCTTTTTTTGCTGCTAATCCCATCCCCTCATCTGCACCACTGGCACTGTTTATCTCCTCTTTGGTGATTTTTTCTTAGTCCCATCAGGACTCTAATTCTACTCATTTTATTACATTTCTTTTGGCTCTACTTTGCCGTCTTCGCCATGTCCTACCTACTCCGTACATTTTCGTCTCACACATCTCTCACAAGTATTTTTTCCAGTTTCAGACAACCAATAACGGCCTCCTTGGCAGCACCCGTTGTCCACGTTTTTTGTGGAATATCTTCTTTTTATTCCTGTCTATTTTATTTTATTCATTTTTCCTCCTTCTCTTGCAGTGCATGTGCGAGGTACCCGCATACGCCTTTCGAGCGAGATACTTACATGATGTGCTGCGTGTACATTCGTACACCTCCACCAGTGCTGCTGTGCCGCAAGCACCTGTGCAGTACCCTGCATGTACACCATGGTGCATACATAGATGTTTCTTACACAAAAAGTATGGAGCGCCCACCCATACAACCGACCTATTTTGTCCCCCTTGTCGACCGGCTCTCACGTATTGGTGTATCGCAGGCCGTTGCGCAGATTTTCCCGCCTTTGGACATCCGCATGTGCTTTTCTATATCAATGCCTCGTGCCCCTCTTTGCCTTCCTCGTCCCTTTTCTTTTCTTTAGTCCTTTCTCGCTACTATTTCAACCCGGTGCTATTTCCTGCTTCGCATCTTGACCTCTTTCTGCTTCATCACCACCCTATTATGTTCTATTCTCTGCACCTACTCCTCACTCTTTAATATCATCATCGGCCTTCACCAAGCCTTTAACTTTTGCTGTCCACCTACAGCACCATTGACGTTTATTTCCCAATATTCTTTCACAAGCCCTCGGTCATCCCCCTCCCTCACCACGCTCAGCTTTGTGTCTGTGTCATCTTCCACCTCTTTGGTTACCCTGTCCCTCTACGCCTGGTGCATTACCTGCTCTCGTCACTCAAGACAGCCTTCCGTGTCGTACAGTATATACAGCATCATCTGTTGTTCCCAACTGCACTTTTGTTGTACATTGTACAGACGGTCGCACAAGTCAGTTGAGGAGCAGTGTTACATCAATCTACAACGTCTTCGGCATCTCCGTGACCCTTGACATTACAAAGAACACTCCAGGGGCAAACACCGACAAAAAAAAAAAAACCAGACGGCAAGATGAACTTTATTCATACCCGGGATCACGGCTCATACTATGCCCATCGAAGCAACAAAACGGGCGATGTTATCAATGTCCACGAATTGCACGGGCAAAATGGACCGCAACCCCTTCCATCCATTGTTGCTCTAGGCATTGCCAACAACACCACCGAAAGCCGCCGTGAGCCTAGCCCTCGAGATCGCCTCCAGGAGCTTGAGACAGCCGGTGGCGGACGTCTTCTCGAAACCGGCCGCGCTGCCATTGCCCAACAGCAGCAGCAGCAGCAGCAGCAGCAGCAGCAGCAGTACACCAGTCATGTTGATGGCCACGACGGAAACATGACACACTATACATATGATCGGGCTTCACACCAGTCCCACGTCTCGCCCTCTTCTCATGCAGCTTCGCTGCAACCACTACCGGTCCGTCCTCGGTCTGAAGCCCTGTAGGTCGTTGAGGGGGCGAAACTGCAAAGGCAGAAAACAACTCAGCTAACCTTTTGTTTTTCACTCGTTGTTTCGGGCACAGCAGTCACAAGGAGCCAGCAGCAGCATGTCCTCCATATCACGCGATCGAGTCAGCTACCAGCAGGGCACCGCCTGCGTCCCACGAAGTAGCGATGGTGGCAGCGACCGAAAGCGTCTCTAGATCTCAGAAGTACCCTGCATGTAGCACTGGCCATGGTGCCCGCCACCATCAACTAGCAAGCAGATACGAGGCGAGCCGGGCCGACAGCATCAGCAGCAGAGCAAGCAGCATGGCCAGCATGATGGACGACGACGCCAGCACTGTCAGCGCCTACAGCACGGCCCAGACACCTACGGCCATGTCTCCGACACCCGATCACCACCCCTACTACGGCAGAACCGTGTACCAAGTTTCTGAACCACACTCCACCGCCCCTTGCCGTGGTTCTGGCTACACTAGGGGCGTCATGCCCGTTGACGTGGCCCACCAACAGCAATCCATGCAGGACGGCAGCCGCCTTCTCCAACAGCCCCCGACCATGCACCCACAACAACAGCAGCACGATCAATATGAATTCCTTCATCCTCAGCAGCACCAGCAGCACCAGCACCAGCAGCACCTCCACCACCACCAATATCAATATAAGCAGGACCAACACTGCCCCCACCAACACATTACCACCCACACAAGAAAGTATGTGCATGCTTAATTAGTGATTTTTTTTCCTTGGTCTGGGCAATACATCCCTCCCATTTTTTTTTTTTTTTTTTTTTTTGCCCTTTCATTTTTGTCTGAGCTTCCACTATCCCTCCATCCTCGCCTTCCATATTTTT
>JAGKRZ010000210.1:0-41216 GCA_020002355.1 Intubia oerlemansii | reverse complement strand
TTTTTTTTTTTTCTTTTTCTCGCTTTTTTGACTTGCACATCTTTCTGATGGCGCTGTATCTCTGCCCCTTTGCTTCACCTGACCACTCTTGCACGCCTGCACGCCTGCCACGATCGCCGCATCTGCGACTCCCTCTTCGCTCGGTGAACCCTGCCGTACAGAGAGACACAGTGCTAGATATCGGTGGACACGTTCTCAGCCATTTTCTTTTTCTTTTCAGCAAAGAAACGAGGTGGCGACAAAATGCCAAGAGACCGCTCCTTCCTCTATTGGCATCGTCGCTGCAAGAGCTGGCAAGTGCCGAGCGACCTGGACTTCAGGTACCTTTCCAGCGGCCGCTGCCGAAAAGTTTTGGTGGCAGCGGCAGAGCGTTAGCTTAGCTCCATGCTGAACAGTGACAAGCGCAGCATGTTAATGCCGGCGCAGCAGCGAGCGTGCCTCCCCGATCTGGCAATGGGGCTCCACTATCATGGTGATACAAGCTCCATCCCCGACCTCCTCAATATTCATGAACAATGGGAGTGAATAGGCACTTGCTGTGCATTATTGCCTATTCGAGGCGGGCGTGTCCACAATTACATGCCCACGAAGAGTCACCAGAGTCACGAGAAATCACCCAAAAAGCTGCCGCATGAGAGAGGGAGACAAAAAAAATTCAACTGCCCATTTTTTACCCCTCTCTTTTTTTGACCTCTACTCAAAAAGGATTGCCCTCTCTTTCCATTGCTTCTTCTTCTTCTTTTTTTCCTGCTTCCCATCACCATTCCATTCTTCCATTCTTCCACTCTTTCCAGTCTTTACCAGCCAGCGTCTGCTTCCTTGATCACTGCCCTCTTACATTCACACTGACCATCGTTCTTCTACACATCATCGTCACCCTGTGCTTGTGTCTACTTCGCTTGTCGTTGTCAGACACATCCCCAAGGGATTGTTGGAGCTGTGTCCTTTTTTTTTCGTTCCTCGCATAATAATTTTCCCTCACCTATTTTCCTTTTTTTCCCGCCTTCTTCTCTTCTTCCCATACACTCTCTTTCTCACCCTCTCTTATTTCCATTGTTCTACACACCTACCACTTTAATATCTTGCTGTCCGACATTGAGTGTCGGCCATCCTCTCATACTACACCTTGTGCTTGTTGCGTTCTGTGAGCCAACAAGAACGACAGCCCCTCGGCGAGGCATCCTCTCTTTTCCGCTTAGCACGGACTACACAGCTTCTTGCCGGTCCATTTGGCTCGCGTGTTGAAGTGCGACAGAGATTTAGATCTCCCGCTTCGACTTGCGATCTTTTCTGTGCTCCCCCGTCTTCTTTCTCTATTCTCTACCATTCTCTCTTCTTCTCTCTTTACCTTTTTTTCTTCTCTTCTCATTCTTCTCCTCATTTCTTTTCGTTCTCTCCTTTGATCCCAAGATCGGCCATCTTTGACAGAGCCATCTCCTTTGTCACAACTGCTTTCTCTTCGATTCCAACTCTCGCTCCAGCCCAGTTCTCACTTTCTTCCCGCTGGCCAGGACTTTTTTTTTCTTTCTCTTTCCCACAAACTTTCTTCAACATTTGGCGAGTTTCCAAACTCCTACTCGAGTCAACACCCCCCGGATCCCTCCTTCACAATGATCCACTCACACTACCAGCCCAAGCAAATCCTTTGGTTTGTCCGCCACTACTGGCAGTTTGCCCGCGACGACCTCATCGAGGAGTGGCAGCGCCACTTCAACGACAGCAAGTTTGGCAGAAGCCAGTACAACTGGCTCCGTACTCGCTACGGCATGAAGCCTGAGTGGGGGTGAGTTTTCTTCATCATCTTTCTTTTTCTTCGCTTGTTTCATTTTTTTTTTCTTATTTTTTTCTTATTTTTTTCTTATTTTTTTCTTATTTTTTTCTTATTTTTTTCTTATTTTTTTCTTATTTTTTTCTTATTTTTTTCTTATTTTTTTCTTATTTTTTTCTTATTTTTTCCCCTACTTTTTCCTACTCCCTTTTTCTTTTCTCAGCCATCATCACTTCCCTTCACTTCACCTCAGTATTTGATGCTAACATGCCTTTCATAGTGCGGCCATGAACCACCCGCCTTTCGCTGGTGCTCGCCCCGGTGGCCCTGGCACCGCTGGCTACGTGGCCAAAGAGATCCCCGAGGATCCGCCTCACATGCCCTACCACACGCGCACCGAGACGCCCATGCCTGACCTCATTGTCGGCTTTGCCGCCACGCCCTCGGGCCCGGGCTCTGGTGGCTCTGGCTCGGGACACAACCGTCGTGCCAGCACTGGCAACAACAACTCGGGCACCACCACCACGGAAGAGATCGCTGCCGTCTACCAGGCCCGCATTGCTGCCATCACGGCTGCTCCCCCCAACGGAGCCATGCCTCGTGCCTTCCCTGGCATGCCTGGCGCTTCTCAGGCCATGAACAAGACCCAGTCCGCCCCCGGCGCCGTCGCTGGTGGCGATGCCAGCAACGGAGGCAGCGTTGGCACTTCTCACAGCACCTATGCCATCCCCATCAACAATGTTCTCGGCAGCCCCTTCACCCCGGCTGCCAGCCAGTCTCCCGCCCTTGGTGGTGCATCGGCCGGCATGCCTGGCTCGTCGTCGTTCCCCTCATACCCCTCGTTCCCTGCCGGCCAGTTTGCCAACCCTCAGAGCAACAATGGCCAGAGCCAGAGCCAGCTCCAGGGCATGTCGTACAGCCAGCAGCTGCAGCACGGCACCATGACACCCGCGCACCAGGGCTACACCACCGGCTTGCCCTTCAGATACACTCCTCCTCTTGGCTTCCCTGGCCACCCGGGCACGAACAACATGGGCGATTTTGGCATCCTGAGCGGTATGGACAACATGGGCAACATGGGCGTCATGGCCACCGGCGCTACTCCCCAGCCCGACGCCTCTTTCAATGGACTTGGCATAATGAACCAGGGCGTGTCCAGCTACCTCAACAACGCCAACGGAAACAACTCCACTGCCTTCTCTTCCCCCCAGTTCCCCTCCATGGAAATACAGTCCACTGCTGCCGGTCAGAACAATGCGGCGATCACAGGCACCCGCGCCGAGAACAGCGACGTCATCTTTGGTAGCAGCATTCCTCCCGCCGTCCCGGCTGGCAGCTACAACACGACCAACCACGCCAGCCCCTTCACCGGTCCCTACCTGCCCATGACCGTTTCGCCACAGCGCACACTGGCCCCCGTCAGCCTGCCTGCCAAGAGACGCGGCACCAACATTGAGACACACCTCAACCCTCCCAAGCGCACCATGCGCGACCCTGCCATGCAGGGCCAGCAGCGTCCTACCCTCATGGCTGCCGAGCACCCCGAGACCCCCGCCCAGCCCGCTCGTCGCACGCGCACGCCCAAGTCGCGCCGCAAGAAGTCAGTTGACTCACACGGTGATGCATCGCCCGCTGCTTCGTCGCCCGCCCGCTCCCCGGCGACGTCTGTGCACTCATCGTCAGCCACGGCCACCATGGCCAGCTCACCCTTTGATACCCTCGAGGGCGACTGGTTTGATGGCGCTCACAAGGACTGCGATATTGCCCGGCGCCACGTCCACTCGATCTTTGGCGTCTTCCAGCCCGCCGAGGTCGTGCCCCAGAACGTGACGACTTCCGCCGCCATGCCATCCGCGCCTGCTCCCGTCCAGTCTGCCGAGGCTGCTGAAGCTTCTGAGCCTGCTGTCGCAACCTCCACCCCGACCGAGTCAGCCGCCTCTGCCGTCAGTGAGAACACCATGCTCACCACTGCCACTGCAGCTGACTTGGAGGTGATGCCCGCCAGCACTACTGTGCTTGTTGCTCAGCCTGTTTCCCAGCCTGCCCCCTTTCCCCTCCCGCTTCCCTCCACGCCCGAGACGGCTGCCCCTGCTCAGACAGTCACGCCCGCACAGGAAAGCACTGCCAACCAGACCGCCGAGACCGTCCAGCCCTCTGTAGAGGACCTGGTCATGCAGCACCTTGGCCCCATTGTGAGCGACCCTGCCGATCTTCTTGGTCCCCTTGACACCACCCCTGGTGACGACACGGCCTCGGGCGATTTCTCCAGCCTCCTCTCAGACCTGGACACGAACAACGACTTTGACTTTTCGCTGTCCAACTCACAGTTCGACCCTGTCCTCATGGAGAACCTTCCTGCTGCTGGCAACGGAGAGGATGCAGGTCTGAAGGACTTTAGCATTGACATGGCCAGCTTCATCAACGAGAGCTAAGTCTTTGGGCCCATCTCTCCTTTTTTCATTTTTTCTTCTTTTCATTTCTTCTTCTTTTTTTTTTGTGACCTTTGGCCAGCGTTGTACTTTACTTCCCCACCCCTTGCCCCAATACCCGTTTCCCGAGTTTAGTATTATGATACCACACATCCGCTATATGCATTTCGAGCGTTTCTTTCCGTCTATTCTTTTGATTTTTCTTGATTTCCCTGTGCCACTATTTGGACGTCTGTGTTTTTTTTTCCTTTTCCAATTTTTTTTCTCCATCTTCAACTTCCATTTCCTGCTCAGAGAGCAATGTCTTTCCTTTTACATACCCCTTCCTGGTCTTGTTTTCTTTTCTGTTCTATTTCCCCCTTTGCTCTTTTTTGGGGGTGCGTATACCCGGATTGTACTTGTATGGCGACGAAAGAACAAGGTTTCACTTGCCCTCTCTTTGCTGCTTTCTTTCCTGTTGGCAACGGCTTGGCTGGACCGCGGTCAACAAAAGATGCAGTGGAAGGGGTGAAGTTAAACCCGTTGATTCGTCATGGTGGATGACTGTTATTTTCTCCTTTTTTTTTCATGGAACTTATGGCGCGTAGATATTTGTTTTTATTGTCCATAGTGGAGTGCTTCGCGAGATACACGGACAATAATGGAATGGAACCAGTTTATAACTTGCTTTTCGTGTGTGATACCTACCTACCATTGGATCGTGCTACAACTTCGGGCATGCTGAGCGTGAACGGGCACTTAAATCTGCTCTTAGAGACACGTCAAAATTTGCAGGGCTTTGTTGGCAGACAAATACATCCACCATGACGTTTATTCCGATCCCACAGATAACAGGCACAGCATGCTGGCGAGGTATACGAAGTAGACTGGAACGCAAAGACAGAATGCGAAAGGAGGTAAATAAAAAAGCGGCAGTCGATCGCTATTAAACAAACCAGAAGAATATGAAAGAAAAAAAGAATCGCATAAAAAATAATGAGCAAATCCCAACCAAGATAAACACCTCCCCACCAAAATAAAGAAACGACAAAAAAAAAAAAACACAAAGAGAAAAACGAAAATTAACAGAAAAGAATGTCATAGGAGGAGCATCCCTGGCTGCTCATTCCCATTATTTGCTATTGTCGGTTCGGAACCGTGCAGGTCGTTGCCGATTGCGCTGGCTGCGATCGGTGGATGGGGGAATGTCGCTTTCACCTGCATCATCGTCAACATGCTGGCCGCTGCCTCGTTTGTTTCGACCGGTGCTTTCTTGCTGCACCTGGCGGCGTCTCGTCTCGGGGGTCTGCGGATCACGCGAGTTCACAGAACTAGACCGTGGCTGGGACGTAGATTTTGCTGACGCTGCCGACGCTGCTGCCGGCGATGCGCGATGGAGGATGGCTGATGCTTGTCGAGCAGCTGATAGCATTGTGTTCGGCATATCCTTGGCCCTCGATCGCGCAGAAGATGATACATAGCTGGCCAAGTGGCGCGGCGGTGTACTCGGTCCTGATAGCTCGTCTTCAGAGTCTGCAACGATGGTCTTGCTTGAGCGACGTCTGGATGCTGGGATGCTCGAGTTCCCGTGAGTCGTTTTTGTCAGCCGACTCTGGCGAGAATGTGCTTTGGACGCCGCCGGTGACAGGATCGCTTTCGACCTTGTGCGGGGCCGCTTTCTGGGCACATTCACAATGTCTTCATCATCGTCGGCGTCATTGTCACTAGCTCTTGCCCCCGCATCGCTGGGAGAGGTTATCTCTGCATTCTCGCCCTCGCCCTCCTCCTCCCTCCCGCTATGATGTTCGGGATTGACGTGGCCGGCACTTGTGGCTTTGGTGCGACGACGCTTGTTAGACGCAGCTGCGGCAGCATTAACGCGCGCGGCTGACGACTCATTCAGACGGCCATTTGGTCGCCGAGTACCGGCGCGCGTCGGTCGGCGACTGTTCTCATAGTCTTTATCGCCAGATGATTCGCGACGGCGCCTCTTTCCTACAGTGTCGTCATCCTCGTCCTCGTCCTCGTCACTGCTGTCGTCATCACCCTCATCGTCTCCCGCATCACGGTCGGCCAGCTTCCGCTTTCGCCCCGTCAGCGAAACCGTTTCGTCAATGTCCATGGCATCTGCGTCTGAGACGTTGCTATCGTCTCTATCATCGCTGACTAGTTCCATGACGCGACGCGAACCCGAAGGAGGCGCCTCTTTGCGTGCACCTCTCTGAACAACCTGACGATTGCGACTGCTGGCGGGCTGTTCTTGCGCAGACTTTGTGGGCGCGCGCCGCTTCATAGCCTGGCCACGGCGGGCACCACCCTGTGCACCCGAAGCACTCTTCCGCATGGCATTTCCAGCACGGCTGTGACTCTGGGTGCCTCGGGAACGCGCAGCTTTATCAGCGTTACCGGAGGCCTTGTCTTCCAGCAGCTTTTTGGTCAAGTTGGGGAAGTTCTCGCCGTAGTTGAAGAAGAGCTCCTCGCCCCTTTTGATGTCGCGCATGGCAGTGAACCGGATGCGGAAGTCGCCGTTGACGTATATGATCTTTGGCGTGATGTTGCAGCCGCGCTTGTCGCTTTCCGAGGCGTGGTTGATGTACCGCGAGAGGTTTCCGTAGATGGCTGCATCGACCCAGATGCCGTCCTTGTCTAGGAGGGTGAAGAGATACGACGAGTTGGACTCTTCGTTAAAGACGTCGCCTCGCCGTGCTTCGCGACGGACACCCTCGTCGTGCGTAATCAGCTCTCCCACGTACTCAATGATAAACTCTCCTGCCAAAATGTCCTCTGCCGTGAAGAGGCCATATCCACAGCCCTGCAGCTGCGACTGGCCGAGAACGACCGACTTGGACTTGCCACGCTGCAGCGCCACATTTTGGCAGCCCGTGGAGTGTAGCTCCTCGTCGTCGCAGTTTTCCGGATCGGCACGCTCGCGGGCACCACAGCTTCCGCACAATACAGGGTCGCATTCGCGGCCCAGCTGGACACAGATGCACGGCTTGCCCTCCTTTTGGCGTTCCAAGCATGTCTTTCCAGAAGAGTGGCAGGCACAGCCCGTGAATTTGTATGCGCAACACTCGGCGGTGCATCGACAAAAGCGCTCGCACAGGACCTTTGCCTTGACACATGGACAATTCTTCGCGGCGGTGCACGGTCCGTCGTGGTTGCATGGCTCGCGGTGCTCACGCAGATTGAACTTGTGCGTGTTGGTGTGCTCTGCCCAGTCACCATTGAGGACCTTGCGATGCCGGTCATACCAAGCCACCTTGGCAGGGTGCGGTTGCGACTGCGGCTTCTCGGTTGCTGCGGCACTGGCTGCTACCTGAACAGTGAGTCCAATCTCCTTCAGACGACGGTAGATTTCCCAGCAATGCCGGTCCAGTAGTGGACAGACGGTGCAAGGAACCTTGGTCGTGTCATTGCCAAAAACGAGATGAAAACTGCGTACAAGGTTTGTCTCATCGTCTGTCCATGCGCGGCTCACAAACGCTGCATCGCCAATGTCGTAGCTTCGGTAGCACTGGTTGTCGCAAGGCTCAGAGCTCATGGCTGCTGTGAGACTGAGACGCTGCGCGTTGCTGAGATTGTTGCGGTGAGTATTAGCTGCTGTGGATGACAGAGCCGAGGACCCAGCCGTGGCCTGCAGCAAACGCATCTGCTGGGTCTGCCTATCCCGCACTTGACGGCCACGGCGGCGCTCAACAAGTTTCATCAAGCTGCTCCCGAGGGCGTCGATGGAGAAGCAGTGACGCATATTGTCAGCTTCAAACTCGCCATGCTCGCAGGAATGTGTATTACAGAGTATGCACCGGATAGCCGTGTAGGTGCTGAGGTACTGCTGGATGAGCTCGTGTGCCGACTCCTCCTTGTCTTGATCCTTGGCCTTGGACTTTTTCGGGTCAAAGACGTTCTCGACAAACCCGTCTTTCTTGAGGACATCGTCCAGGGTGATCCCTTTTGCCTTGAACACGCGATTGAAAGCCAGTGTGAATACGCGGGCTGCGCGGATGGCACTTGGCGACGCGGCATCTTCGCCACCAGATCTCATGAGGCCATCCTTTTGCTGAGCCGTGATTGCATGGCTACTGGGCGACTCGCTTGCCATGTAGCGGATCAGAGTGGCCTTGCTACAGTGCTCAATCCCGAGACGGGCGGCCCAGCTGTCAACGTATGTGGACAGCAGCTTGGTGTATTCGTTGGTGAAGATGGACTTTCCCTTGTCGCGCACAGCCGAGTCAAAGCCGGACTTCTGATCCATGTTCTCCAGCTCCTCGATCCACTTGTCATACTTGACCTTGTCCTCCGAATCGTCCTCCATATCGCGGAGATGTGGGATAAACATGAGAGGCGTATTGGGCGACAAGATATTCTTGGCAATGTCGACATGGTGGAAGCGGTAGCGCGGCACGGATGTGCCCGGCGACCTCAGGGATACCGCCCTAACGTAGGACGCACGAGCTTCGGGGCGCCGATTGTCACGGTAAAGCTTTCCACGGATAACGACGGCATCCTCCTCCTCGTTGTCGTCACCAAGGGCCTGCGAGGGCATGTCTGCAAAGTCATCAAAAGTGCTGACATGGTTGCGTTGGCGTGGCTTGGCAATGTCGAATGCCAGATTGACGGCTCTGCTATGGTCGGCCCGGAGTGCCGAGAGGTACTTTCTGAGAGAAGTTTCCACCTGTTCCACAGTGCACTCTGTGGGCTTGGGTGTCACCAAGGCAGGGCGAGCTACTTGCCGCCGCGATGTTGGGGTCTTGGACGAGGGCACGGGCAAAGGTGTGGCTGATCGTGTAGCTAATGGGGTAGCTAGTGGCGCGGAAGTGGGCGCTGCGACTGTCTCTTTTGATTGTGCTGGCACCAAGGACAGAAGAGGCTGCTGCAGGCCTGCTAAATCCCGTGGCTTTGGACTTGCCACGCCGTTCTTCTCGCTGCCTTGGCGAGAACTTGGGGCCGATGGCGGAGTAGGAGTTGGCACATTGACGGATCGCTGGGATAGGGAGGAAGTGGTTGTAGAAACCGTTGGGGGTGGCAGGGGAATAGGCGACGCCGACTTGGCAGCGTGGTTGTTGCTGGTTGTAGAGGGCTGCGTGCTGCGCGGCGGCTCCAATGACGCGTCCACGAGCACCAGCTGGTCCGAAGTGAAGCCCATCGCACTGCTTTCATCTGAGGATGCGACAACGGCAAAGGGAGAAGGGCTCCTCTGTATCTTTCCAGATGCCTGTGTGCTTGGATTCGTCGTAGCTCTCTGCTCCTCTCGCGGCGGCTGACTTGCCTGGACAACCGGGCTTTCCGGTATAGTACGTCCGTCCTGGACAGGCGAGTTGGCCGCCATTGCCCGTACAGGGGGGGGATCGGCAACTGATGAGGCCTTGTGAGACAGTGGCGTGCTTTCCAGGGAATGCCGGTTCACATGAATATCCTGCAGCGGTGATGCTCTGGGCGTAAGACGCTTCTGCGGCGTTTCCCCAGAGGTCGGCTTCAAGACAGGCGGTGCAGCCGGGGGGTCGGCCATGCTGGCTTGCTTTGGACGCTGAGAGAGCGTGGGAACAACGGGGAGCGACGATGAAGGAGGAAGCGGCTGCGGTGCTGGCTGTGTGGGTGTGGCACGTCCATCTACCGATCGTGGAGGAGCGGGCCACGTGCCCGGCGCCGGCGAGGTCTCAGCCTGCGGGGATCGCACGGCGGGCTGTTGCAGCATTGGCGGCAAATAGACCGGCGACTGTGACTGCGACTGTCTTTGGCTTGCGGGCGACTGTCGCGCGTTTCCTGGCTTGGGCCACTGCCTTGTTGCTTGGTTCAGTGAAGGCGACACTTGGCCCGTCGAAACTTGCTGCGTGCGAACCGTCTGGGACGAAGGCTGCGAGGGTTGCGAAGGCTGCGAAGGCTGTCTTGTATATGCCTGGAGAGAATGATGCGCCGGCCGGTCCTCATGGCGCAGTTGCTGCTTTTCGGCCATGCGATGGCCTGTCTCCAGTGCACGCTGCTGTGCAAAGTGCGCTTCATGTTGCGGCGGGGACTGCCGCTGCTGCTCTGTTAGCGGAGCTCGCGGGTTAGTTTCCAGGGACGGCGGCGGCCGTGCACTTGCTTCTTGACCGCCCACGCGTGACTTGTAAGGCACCCGAATAACGGGACGGGGAGGGAGGGATGGATGCGACGACAAACGAGTCGGCTTGGAACTCACGCTCTGTTGCGTCTTGCTCTTGGCGGTGGCAGCGGCGGCGCCGTTGGGAGAAGGACCCATAGTGGTTTTGTACCAAGGCGCGCCGGACGCCGATGATGAGCGGTTCGAGCTGGTGCCAGACGATCGGCGGGCGCTGCCATCGGATGGAGTCCCAATGCCCCTGCTGTTCCCGTCTTGGTGGGCGGGGTATCGTGGATAATCACGTCCAGCGACGGGGGCCGGTGCTGAATACGGCACGTGGCTCGACATGTGGCGTTGCGTGGAATTTGACAATGAGGCGTGCGGTGAGCCAGGCCCTGAGGATCGGCTTCCATTGCCCATATATGGCTGCCCGCGCTGCATATCAATACCGCGGCCGAGCGCTGCAATCAATGGCGGCAGCAGCTGGCCGGGCGCACTGGGCACATGGGGCACAGAGTGCGAGGCCGGCGGATGCGGTGTGGGGTGCGACCGTGAGAAGCTGCGCGAACTCGACGACGTCAGGTTGCCGCCGCTGTAAACCGTCGCGCCCCGGGGAAAAGTGTGTGCCTCAGAGGCCTGGCGGAACAGCGGCGGCTGGCGCGGCTCGTGGCTTGTCCTAGGCATAGACGCATGGTGCTGGGGCTGGGGCTGGTGCTGGTGCTGGGGCGGGTATCGGCGTGGCTCGTGGCTGTGGAAGTATCTGGGGTGAGGATGCGTCGCATAAGCCTGATACGCCGCAGTTGGCCCTGCCTGCCGCCGCGGATCTGGCGCCAATTCCGACTCGTCGTCTTGGGTCAGGTCAATGACTTCCCGGGCCCTGTCAACGACCGGCGCAGGCCGCGACGGCATCCTTGCAGCGTCTCCTGCTTCGTGCTCGTCCTCGTCGTCCTCGGCCGGTGAACCTTGCTGTCGAGCTCATAGCAGACAGGGGACTGACAATCACGCAGCTAGCGAGATAGAAAGGCTGTGCACCAGCGGAGGCTGCATCAATGCTGATGAGCAACAAGTGAGAAATGAGCACAGCCTGATATCAATGTGCAAGAGGGTCTCATGAATAAGAATGAGAGATCATGGAGGGGGCTATGAATATATCAAACAAAAGGGAAAGACGAATGAAAAGCGAAAAATGAAAAAGGAAAATTCAATGTGTTGTGGGATGTCGAGTGGATGAGACTTGAGCATCCAGCAGCATGCGCCGTGCCACAGGAAGACACACGACAAACGTTGAGCAATTTCAGACTTCCGGGTCTGAGGCGGTGTGTTTTGAGGGTGTAAAATTTCAGAATAGAGGGGCGGCGATGCGATGTGAGGTTGTGTTTGGACCCAAACATGCAACTAGGAAGGTGCGATGAGCGCGCCGCGTGTTGACAGGGCAGGAGCACTGCATTTGCGGTCATCGTGTGGACCGCGTCGTTGGACCACGGCAGTCAAGTGTGGATCCCGATGGCCAGGGGGCAGTTGATTATGATTGGCTACCAGCTGTCGTCATGTAAGTCGACTTTATACATGCATACATATGCATATATGCATATAAGCGATATACAATATTTGTGCATCTCACTAGGCATTTATCGCGGGCCTTGTGTACAGTATGAATTGTAGTACCCACATATAGAAGGCCTGCCTGACAATGGAAGCCCACAATGAGCGCACGGCAGAACAAGTAAAGATGTAGAACAATAAGGCACATGCCACACAATAAAGAGGCGTGATAGTGGCACGGGAACACGTCGTTAAGCGGCATTGCTCCTATCCCTCCCTGGTCCGAAAGTCCCAGGCCTATTTCGCATCGCATTGTCGATATCCAGACGTCAATGGCGCGGGAAGTGCCAGCATTCCAAATACAGTCCTTTCTATCTCGTGCCCCTGGATCCCTCCCGTCCCGGCCTTGGCCATTGTCACCGCTCGGCCGGCTTCGTCATTGTCGATCGCGGCAGATCAGGCGGGGGAGTGCTCGTCGGCTTCGTCGCTGCACGCGGGATGATCGCCGTGGTTCTTTGCTGGCCACTTTGCCCATTGCGTCGATTGGGATGTCTTAGTTTTCTTGCCCACAAACAATGCACGCGGCCGTTTTTGCCCCATCCCACCCTGTACCACGTACAATAGTACTCGGCAGACGGTCGTTCCTTGTTGCTCTGTTTCTATTTGCGTCGTTTTGTCGTCATTGGAATGGACGCGACTCAGCTCCTTGCTGCTAGCGCATCTTTTTGTTCCCAGTGGCCAATTGCCCTCCATACTCCACTACCGGCGCTGCACAAAGGCCCGTGATCTTATCTTATCGCCCACCAAAATAGCTGCCGCTCGCCGTAGCAGGCAGGGGAAAAGGCTGAGATGGCGCCAAACTACGCCAAAATACACTCCAAATGCAGGTCCCTACGGCGCACTAGCTGTGGCACTAGTGCCAATTTGGCTTCCATCGAGACTCCACTTCTCTTTTGAACAAAGTACCTTGTACCCACTCCAGAGGATTTGCAGCAGATGACGTCGGCGGTTCTACTGCAGTACTCTTTTTTGTCTCCCCAGTCCTGGGGCGTTCCAAGCTCCGCCTCCTCGCCCATGTTTCTGGGCCGGGAGCGTCGCGGCGTGCAGCTCAGTCTCTTTCTCTCTGCGCAATTGCGCTGACAGAACGCCTCCCCGTTGCGGAAATCCCATATATTTCGCTGGCCCGGCTGTTACACCCCTTCCCCTCCTCTCTTTTCTCTCTTCGTCCTTATTTACTCTTGACGTCTAGTTACAGCTTGTCTTTTTTTTTCTTTGTCCTTCTTTTAACATTTCTATCACCTCTTCTTTCACCTGTCGATTACCCTCACCGTCAGCAGAGCGCGTTGTTGCCCAAGCTTACCTACCTAACTTACCTACCCCAATCTTGATCCCTGCATCGCACCTTCCCTCCCCACTGTCTGCGCCACAGTTTTGCTTCGTGCCTTCCTCTTGAGCCCCTCCAGCGCTCTCCTCCTCTCTCTCTACACCTCGACAACCTCAATTTCTCTATTTACCTCTTTCTCTTCACCGCAAACATGCACCGCACGTACTCTATGCGCCAGTCGCGGGCGCCCACCGCCTCGCAGATTCAGGTATGCCAGTTTGCCCAACATTAGCCCACTTCCGTCTTATCCGCATTTGTGCTTGTGCTAACAATGCGCCGCAGAACCCTCCTCCGCCGCCCTCGTCGACCAAGTCGAACCGTCTTTTTGGTCGTGGTGGTTTTGGTAAGTGATTTCTAAAACGACGGGTCGAGCGTGCACCAATTTTGATTGCAAGCCAATGCTAACATGTCCGTCCTAGGCCATGCCATTCGTCGCAATGCGGCCGGTGCATTTGGCCCCGACCTGGCCAAGAAGCTGTCGCAGCTCGTCAAGATGGAAAAGAACGTGATGCGCAGCATGGAGCTTGTTGCCAAGGAGCGCATGGACGTTGCCCAGCAGCTCTCGCTCTGGGGTGAGAACGCCGACGAGGACGTCTCCGATATCACGGACAAGCTGGGCGTGCTTGTCTACGAGATTGGTGAGCTTGAGGACCAGTACGTCGACCGCTACGACCAGTACCGTGTCACCATGAAGAGCATTCGCAACATTGAGGCCTCGGTGCAGCCCAGCCGCGACCGCAAGCAAAAGATCACGGACCAGATTGCCCACCTCAAGTACAAGGAGCCCAACTCGCCCAAGATTGTTGTGCTCGAGCAGGAGTTGGTCCGCGCCGAGGCCGAGTCGCTCGTGGCCGAGGCCCAGCTGTCCAACATCACGCGCGAGAAGATTAAGGCTGCCTACTCGTACCACTTTGACGCCATGCGCGAGCACAGCGAGAAGGTCGCCATCATTGCTGGCTACGGCAAGCACCTGCTGGAGCTCATTGACGACACGCCTGTCACGCCCGGCGAGACCCGTCCGGCCTACGACGGCTACGAGGCCAGCAAGGCCATCATCCAGGACTGCGAGGATGCTCTCACCAACTGGGTCAGCCAGAACGCCGCCGTGTCCTCCAAGCTGTCCACCCGCGCCCGCACCCTGTCGACTCGTCGTCGGAACATGATCAAGGCCCGCGCCGAAGGTGGCCACGATCTTTCAGGCCAGGACACGCCTCTCAACGACCGCGACCAATGGGTCTCGGCCAACGAGCATGGCGAGGCCAAGTACGCTGGCGGCGTCGACGACGAGGACGACGAGGATGAGGATGAGCTCGAGGAAGACGTCATCGACGCCCACGAGGAGGATGTTCTCAACGGCGAGACCCGCGGTCGCACCACGGAACCCGTCGCTGCTTAATCTCTGAAAGCGGAAAATTCTTCAGTCTACGTTGATTCACTTCCTCTTTGTCCCTTGACCCCTGATTTAATACCTTTGTTTTGTCTACTTTTTCGGACTATTTGGACTTTTACTGGGCTTTCTTTTTTTTGGCTTATCCCTTGATTGACAAAATCCCCTTTTTTTTTTGCTTTTTTTTTCACCCCCTGTTTGATTTCCAAAAGGAGAGGGGGAGGTGTGCGTGCAGCAGTGTCTTTTCCTCTGCGGCAGTGAATATCTTATACCCTTTACCGGTGTCCATTCCTTTCTGTCCCATCTACCCCCCCTTCTTGTATAGTCTTTTCTTTTGGTATTTTCTGGTGTTGGCGGTGTATTTTTCCCGTGTTGCAAGGGCAAGGAAAAGGCATGGCTGCAATTCTCATGCGACTTTTTGGGTCCATGATTTTTGCCAGCCACGTCCTTTGTGCCCTTTCACTCGGCTGTATTAATCTATGCCTTTGGATCTTTTGTCTTTCCATGCCATTTAACGCTTACCTAGGTAGCTATTTTTCTTGGGTGTATTATCTTTGCTATAAGTGTAATTGATCAATAAAAAAAATCAAAATGTCACAAATTCGAAAAACTGGTATTGAAAGGTATCATGCAACAAAAGCTATCATCTTCCATCGGCACCGCCACACACCTATGGACGTCTCATCTGGCTGGCAAACTCCTCCACTTCAATCTTGACAATGTACTGTCCGGGCGTCACAATCAGGCCCAGGTACCGAGACGTCATGTCCATTGTCGCCTTGGCACTGCCGATTGCTGCTTGTTGAGCCGCAAACTGTGCTCGTTGGCGGGCTGACGGTTGGCGATACTCGGTCGCATGTGCGAGGACAATGTTTCTTTGCTGTACTTGTTAGAAGCCTGAAAGGACACCATCGCGCAGCCATTGAAACATACGTGATCGGTGCACTTGAACTCGCCGCGGAACATTCGGCCATCGGTTGTGTGAACCACCAGGTTCTTGTTGAGCAGCGACTGCAGATAGGCCGTGGCCTCCTCGTGCATGGCTTCCATCTGTCTTGCAGAAACGGCCACTGCAGGGCCAGCCGTGGCCACAGCAGCAATAGGCGCAGCTTCTGCGGCGCTGTCGACGACAACGTCCATGGTGCCCGTCTCGTGCCTCGCCCGCCTTGATGGAGGATGATGGAGGATCGTCACCGCAAAGGAATGGCCTTCTGCCCTGGCAGACAAAGGGGGTATCACGCCACGTTCCTTATGGCTTTTGCCTTGAATTTTTTCCTTGCCTTGCGAAGAAAAAAAAAAAGTCGTGCCAAAAGCTTGGCCGCAATCGTCAAAAGACCAATGCAAAACAAATAGGCACGTATTCCGGCCAACTCTTCTTCTCTCCCTTCCAAGACGCTTTTCAATCTCCACTTGGAAAGTACCGACAGTGCCGCGCTCCCTCTCGGCACAGTGCTCAGACTTGATGATGCACTTGGAAGATATCCGATATATGCATACGTACATGCAGCCTCTTTAAAATTTACACGTGATCTCGCGGCAGCCTGGCGGAGAGACCCACCATCGGCGTGGATGACTGCGCGCCAACTTTTGCGCGCCGCAATGTCGCGTCTCACTGCATCATCTGTGTCATTGGCAGCAAACCGTCGTGCCGGCAGCGCAGAACGTATGCCAGACAGCGTGTCCTGCATACGGGATGTATTACATAGGCCTTGCATCTCCGCTTGAAGGTGGATGATCGGCCAAACGTCATCAAGAACAGGAGGCATTAGCGGGCCTCTTATTTGTCTTCCGCAGATATCCTCTTCCTGTTACAGCCTCTGCCCTTCAACCATCGCCACCTGCTGTCGCGTTCAACTCTGCCTCGGCCGTCGCCGCCGCCGACGCTATGGGTGTCAACGGCCTCTGGCAGGTTTTGCAGCCCTGTGCGCGGCCAACAAACCTCGCAACACTCAACCGCAAACGCCTGGCCGTTGATGCGTCCATTTGGATCTACCAATTTCTCAAGGCGGTTCGCGATAAAGACGGCAATGCACTGCGCAACTCGCACGTCGTTGGCTTCTTCCGTCGAATCTGCAAGCTGCTCTGGTTCGGCATCCACCCAGTCTTTGTCTTTGATGGCGGTGCGCCCGTTCTCAAGCGCTCTACGCTGCAAGCCCGTCGCCAGCGCCGGGAGGGCCGTCGCGATGATGCTGTGCGCACGGCCGGCAAGCTTCTGGCTGTTCAGATGCAGCGAATGGCTGAAGAGGAGGATGAGAGGCGTCGCAAGCAGCAGGTCCGTGGCAAAGCGAATGGGGATGCCGATGCCGCCGATGCCGCCGATGCCGCCGACGGCATGGCTGACGGCGAGGTGTTGCCCAGCTCGGAGCAGATTGTCTATGCCGAAGAGTCGCACATGACGCAGCAAGAGCGCATCAAAAGCCGCAAGTTTACCAAGCAGGATGCCTATCACTTGCCAGAGCTCGAGCATGGCATTGAGGGCATGGCTCGCGCCGATGACCCGCGCATCATGAGCATCGACGAGCTCGAGTCGTATGCGCGCCAATTCCACGCTGGTGAAGACATTAATCTCTATGACTTTAGCAAGATTGACTTTGACGGCGACTTTTTCAAGAGCTTGCCGCCAGCCGATCGGTACTACATTCTCAATGCCGCGCGCATACGCAGTCGACTGCGCATGGGTCTCAGCAAGGAGCAGCTCGACACCATGTTTCCCGACCGCATGGCCTTTTCGCGCTTCCAGATTGAACGCGTGCGCGAGCGCAACCATCTGACACAGCGTCTCATGCTCGAAGCCGGCATGTCTGGCATCGACCTCACAATGGGAGTCAACCGCGTGGCCGGCGAGCGCGACCGCGAGTACATTCTTGTCAAGAATGAAGGCGCCGAGGGCGGCTGGGCTCTGGGCGTTGTGAGCCGCGACAAGGAGCGCGGCCAGATGCACAAGCCCATTGATGTTGACGCCCTCACGTTTCAATACCAAGGCGACGAGGAGTACGGAGCCGTCACCAAAGAAGAAGAGGACGAGGACGAAGATGAAGAGTTTGAAGACGTGCCTATCGAGGGCCTGAATCGCCTGCCCAAGATCCGGAAAGTTCCAGAAGAAGCCCTCCTTGGACAGGAAGAGGTCGATGACGACTCCATGTTTGTCGGTCGGTACGCGGACCCGGCTGCGGAAGCAGAGCAGCAGAAAGAAGATGCTTTGATGGCCGATGAGGACGAGGATCTGAATCGCGCCATTGCCATGTCTCTGCAAAGTCAGCATGGTGGTTTCGGAGAGGCTGCCTCAACGAAGGACAGCATCGTTGAAGATGACTCGCCGGCGCCAGTGCCGCAGTGGACACAAAAGGCAGCAGAGACCGCGCGGCCAATCTTTGGTTCATCCGGCAAGATGGTGGCGCATGTCGTCAACAACCGTGCCAACGCAGCCATGGCCGCTGCGGCCGCTGGTGCGAAGGAGCGCGACGGGCCGGTCAATCCATTCACACAGACGAGAATTCCAGAGGACAGCGACGACGGCGATAGTAGCGACGGCGAGCTAGATCTGCAGGCTGCTTTGGCCAAAGCAGCACGGAAAAAGAAGCTTGGGATGCAGGGTGTGACTGCCATCCGTCCGCCGCAAAGTGCAGCTCAACCTTCTCGGCCGCCAGTGTCGTCTCAGAGCAAGAACCCCTTTGATGGGCCTTTACCCTTTGAGAAGCTCGACTGGCGGACATCCATTTTTGAGAAGAAACCGACAGGCAGCGCTTTGAATCCAAAGCCGGCTTTTGGAGCTAACATTGCTGCGGATATGACATCTCCCTTTGCCTCTGCTACCAAGGCCAACGAGGGGGCTACGGAGACAGCTATTGCAGCTGCGAAAGCTGGAGAGTCGGCCGCTTTTGAAGTCGATTCGGAAGACGAACTTGGCGGCGGCTTTGAGCGCTCTCCACGAGAGACTCCCAAAATCCAGGAGGAAATAGAGCAACAAGAAGTTGAGCCAGAGCAAGACAGAGCCGACGATAATGCACCACTTCCGCTGCCTCCATGGCTGACGCATGATACCGACATCCGCACGTCCGTCCGGCAACAGCAGCAATACGATGACGAAATCAACGCAGAGGACCGCGCCATGGCTCTGGAAGAGGCAAAGATTTGGGAGCGGAAGCAAGAAAGCCGAGTCATTGACCTTGCCTCGGACAGTGGCAACGACAGCGACATTGAAGTTCTCGATGCGCCACCAGCGCCAAAGGAAACAATGGCTCCCATTGAGCATTCGCCACCCACTGAGGCCGTGGCCGATGCAGAAGCGGACGAGCTTGGTGCGGCGGAGGAAACCGCGGTTAGGACGACGACAGGCGAGCCAGAAAATGCCCAATCAGAAACCCGTTCGTCATCACCAGAGATGGAATTCGAAGATGTGGCTATTCCAGCACGAGACGAAGCCGGCGACGGTGAGGTGGCTGTAAATAAGCCCTCGCCCACGGAGCCGATCATCGAAGTCGGTCCATCTCCTGTGCCAGGCCTGGGGACTCCTGTCGCGCTGCCCAATGACGACGATCTATTTACAGCTGATGGTGCTACTGCGGACGCCGATGATTACGACATCAGCGACCCTGAAGACGAGGAGCTTCTGGCGCAAATGGCGGAAGAAGTGGAAGAGCATGCGCGTTTTGCCAACGAACTGAACCAGGAGACGGTGCGGGCCAACCAGCTGGCGTACGAACAAGAACTCAAGGCGCTACGCAATCAGCAAAAGAAAGACCGTCGTGATGCCGACGAGGTGACACAGGTCATGGTATCGGAATGCCAAGCGCTGCTCAAGCTCTTTGGCATCCCTTACATCACGGCGCCCATGGAGGCCGAAGCGCAGTGTGCCGAGCTTGTGGCGCTGGGACTGGTCGACGGCATTGTCACGGACGACTCGGATACGTTTCTCTTTGGCGGCACGCGCGTCTACAAGAACATGTTCAACGGCAACAAGTTTGTCGAATGCTACATTGGCGCCGATCTCGAGCGCGAGATGTCGCTGTCGCGCGACACGCTGATTTCTCTTGCGCAGCTGCTCGGCTCGGATTATGCCGACGGCTTGCCGGGCGTCGGTCCCGTCACGGCCATGGAGATTCTGTCCGAGTTCTCTGGCGCCGACGGCCTGGACGCATTTCGCGCCTGGTGGGAAGATGTGCAGTCGCACGCACGTCCTAAAGAGGCGGACGCCGACTCAACATTCCGGCGCAAGTTCCGCAAGTCGCATGCGGCCAAACTCTTCTTGCCTCCGGGCTTTCCTAGCCCTGCCGTCGTCGATGCCTATATGCACCCTGAAGTGGACAGCAGCAAGGAGCCCTTCCAATGGGGCGTCCCCGATCTCGATGGTCTGCGCAGTTTTCTGATGGCCACGATCGGATGGAGCCAAGAGCGTACCGACGAGGTGCTGGTGCCCGTGATCCGCGACATGAACCGCCGCGAGGTGGAAGGAACACAGAGCAACATCACACGCTTCTTTACGGGTGGCGTCGGTGCAGGAGCCCGGCTGACCAAGGCGCAGGTGCGCGAGCAGGAGAAGGATATGGCGCGGGCTCAGCAGCAAAAGGCACAGGCCAGCATGATTGCCGAGGAGTACGCGCCGCGACACGCGCCTCGCAACAAGACGACCAACAGCAGCAAGCGTCTTGCAGCAGCTGTCAGCAAGCTCAAAGCTAATACGACGGCTGTCGAGGCAGCAGCGACAGTGATGCGTGTGCCCAAAGAGGGCGGCACCAGCCGGAAGCGCAAGGGGCGTGCATCAACAGCAGCTCCAGAGGAGGCTGACAATGATGGAGAAGATGAAGGCGGCTCTCGCCAGGAAGCCGACGACGATGCTGATGTTACCGACGAAAGCTATGCTAGCAAACCGTCAGAACGCCGCCGCGCCAAGCGACGGGCTGGACGGAGCGCTGCATGATGTCAATAGGTATGCACTGTGTAACAATATACCCACAATCACTATGGAACGCCATGAGGCTGTTAAAGAGAAATGTGAAAACAGCTTTGCTGTCTAGACGTGTGCCCTTGACACTCATTTGCTGCTAGGTACCTTGGTACTTCATACATGTAAGTCGGCCGGCGGCGCCCCGCCGGTGTTTCTACGCGGTTCATGCTCCGTACTCCGTATACATTCTGTAAGTGTCGCGCTATGACTAATATTATATCACGTGGTATTTGTGGGTATGATTTTTTGAACGAACCAATAGAAACCACTCTCTTCCCTCGCAAACTAAAACTATCTCGGCACGGGTCAAATGCGGGCGCATCGTCGCCTTGCCCGCTTGCCGAGGCTTTGCTTCGTGCTCGGCAACTCTGTCAATCTGCTATGCCCCATGGGGCACTTGACCATTCCTAAGCTTGGGGTAGACGAGGTAAAATGGGTTACCTCTTCCTATTTCTTAATGGTCATGAATACCCAGCACACTCTATGTGAATAAACACTGCTTTCTATTCCCCTTTTTGTTTTCGGAATTTTGTTCATTCCCTGGGGCCGTCGCTTTATTGTCACAAGCCAGCGAATTGTACCGCTGTGAGTGTTTATTGACGTTCTGAATTGGGTTCCATTGCATAGAGTTCCAGCACCCAGCCGCCCCTATTAATTGCCGATTTTGGGGCTTATTAGGGGCTATTAGGAGCAACCTGGCGGCAATATACCCACTAGCCAGTGCATGCACACTTTACCTCGTTACGGCGGCATTTCCTTCTGATTCTCTTTTTTGTGGGGCCATACGCCACGCGCTCGGCCGCAGATGCGGAGCGTTCTGTCCCTTCCCTCCGCGAGTCGTCTTTTTGGGCTTCTATTCGATTTGAGTTTGTCATTCTGCATTCATTGACGGCGACAACAACCGCACCTCTATTGACGCAACACGGCAAGCCCGTTCGGCGCTTTTTTTTTTGGAGATCGCATTGAGGACACTTGTGATCATATTTTTTGGGCGTGTTGCGCACTGTCGCTTGTTTTGTTTCCCGGGTTTTCGGCGCTCAAGTTTTTGATTGTTTCTGTTGCCTCTCGACTTCTTCATCGCGACGTCTTGAGGCTTTCACCTTTGCTCCATACACCTCGCCGACAACCTCTCCGGACAATTGCGTTGTTGTCTTACTCGGACTGCGCTTAATCTTGGCCTCTCTGTAAGCCGCGTCTCCGATCCGAACCGTCCCTCGGCAGAACACGAAACGAACAGCCCTCGTGCCGCGATTTGGTCGCGCGTCAACACGACACCAAGGGTCACACTCACGCTGTCTTCACGCGCGCATCGCTTGTTATTCATTTATATTTGCGCTGTGCTCTCATAGTCCATGGCATCACCGCCAAAGCCGTGGGAGAGGAATCGCACTGCCGCACCGGCCGCTTCTTGTATGTTGTTGTCGCGTCATCGCCCTGTTCGACTGTCACTGGCCATCGTCTCTTGCTAACTGTCTTTCACAGCCCCTGCCACGCCAATGTCGTCAACTGACGCTCCGGCCGCATCCGCAACAACCACTTCCGCCTCAACAGCTGCTCCGGCCGTGCCCCCGATCCCGGCATCGCTCACGGCATCTGTCAACCAAAACGCAGCAGCTTATAGCCGTCTAGGCACTACGACGGGCATGGCCTCCCCCTACAGCAGCTACGGCACCGGCTACTCGCCATACCGCTATGGCGGCTATGGCGGATACGGTGGTGGCATCGGTGGCGGCATGTATGGTGCTGGCTACGGCGGCTACGGAGGTGGCATGTACGGCGGCGGCATGTACGGTGGCGGCGCAGGTTTTGGCATGCGTGACCCCAACGACCCCAACAGCTTGACGAACCGCTTCAACACGAGCACTCAGGCTACCTTCCAGATGCTCGAAGGCCTCGTTGGCGCCTTTGGTGGCTTCGCACAGATGCTTGAGAGCACATACATGGCAACACACTCAAGTTTCTTCGGTATGTGATGACAGTGCTCTTTTGCTTTTCGTTTTTATGGAAAAAAAAAAGAGTCTGACTAACAAACATATAGCCATGGTCTCGGTGGCAGAGCAATTTGGTAACTTGCGCGATACGCTTGGATCCGTTCTTGGCATCTTCACGCTCATGCGCTGGATTCGCACTCTTATCGCCAAGCTGACTGGCCGGCCACCACCGGCCGATGCCATGTCGCTGACCCCGGCGGCATTTGCTCGCTTTGAGGGGCGCGCAGTGCCTGCCGGCGCCGACGGCGCTGCTCCCAAGCCCAGCCGCAAGCCCCTTTTCTTCTTTGTGCTTGCCGCTTTTGGTCTGCCTTACCTTATGAGCAAGGTCATCCGCTCCATGGCCGCTACCCAGGAAGAAGAGGAGCGCCGGCAAATGGCCGTTGCTCAGCAGCAGGGCCCTGTCGACATGTCCAAGCTCGACTTCTGCCGCATGCTCTATGACTACACCCCCGACCCGGCCATGGTGGCTCAGCAGGCTGCCAGCGGCAGCGCTGCCAACTTTGACATGCCCGCTAAGCGCGATGAGCTTGTCGTCGTCCTGAGCAAGACAGACCCCATGGGCAACCCCTCCGACTGGTGGCAGTGCCGCACCCGCAGCGGCCAGATCGGCTATCTGCCTTCGTCATACCTCCGCATTATTGCCAACCCCAACGCTCAGCCCCAGCAGCAACAGCAGCAACTCCTGCCCCCTGTTCCGGCAGCACCCGCCAGTGTTGCCGGCAGCTCGGCTGGCTCAAGCAGCAGCGGTGCAACGGCTGTCGTGCCGTCACCGGTGGCGTTGATGCCGGATCCTGTTATGGCTGAAAAGGCCGCCGCACAAAAGGCATCGGCCAATACTCCGGGTGCCGAGACTTTTATGAAGTCTGCGTTCTACCAGACATAACCGGGCTTTTTGGAGTTGAATCAAGACACCACAAAAAAAAAGCAAAAAAAGACATGAAACCGATGACAACCCCCTCAAAATGTATTTTTAACCCCCTTTCTTCCCTTTATCTTCTTTTTTTGCCTTTATATCTCCTTTGTTTTTGCCTCTTCGTTCTTTTCGCTTTTGCTCAATTTCCTGGGGCATCCAATAGGCTGGGTGCGGTGCTTTTTTATGCGTTTCTGTACCTTTCTCGCTTCCTTTGTATTTGCATTTTCTGCTTTTTTTTCTTTTCAGTCACGTTAGCAATTTGCGTCTCCTGGGCTGTTCCTGCATTTTATCCCATCATTTTGCGTATTCTTTTCTATTCATAGTGACATTTTATATACTACTTTTAACTTTGCTCTTTGCCTATTCGTTTTGCGTGAATGAAACAGCTTAATCCATACAAATGGGCACCTATGTGTACCTGCCTAAATAGGTAGACTGACAACCGCGTTACACAGGCAAAATGTGCCGACAGAGTTCAGACGAAAAGTTAAAGGCATAAAAGGTTTATTAAAAAGCATATAACGCAATGGGTATGGAGAATGTGTTGCCGCAATCATGAAAAAGAAAAATAGCCCCCCGAAACAAGGTAAAATATACGATGGAATAAATCAACGTCCCAGCAGATCTATAAGTCTGATTTGGTTCCTCGCAAGGATGACAACTTTTCAGCATTCAATGCTGTGGCCCTTTTTTTTTTTTTTGAGTTTTCATTTTAGCGCTTGAAGTAGTTCTTCTCAATGGTGCGCAGGACCATGTAAGAAACGGACGAGAAGCCAAAGGCCAGCTCAAAACCGATATCACCACCAAACTCCGCACCGCAGAGCTTGCCAATGACACCAGTGTACCAGGTCTGGGCCATGCCCAGAACAACACCCATAATGCCAAAGGCAAAGGCGGTCAGGGCAGCGAAGCCAGGAGGCAGCTTGCTGGCATCGGTGTAGTCCTCGGGGCGGTAGCCGCTGAAGCCCCGGCGGAAGACAAAGTGCTCAGTCGTAGCGATACCCTCGTAGATGGCGAGCCAGTAGGCGATGATGGACATGAAGTTCTCGAGCCACGAGGCGAAGTGGTTGTAGCCGGGGATAGCAATAGCAATGTAGATACCAGTGCCGATGACGACCCAGATGAAACGGGGGACGCGCTGGGTCTCCTTGTGCAGGACCTGGAGCGACAGCGAAACCGAGTAGATGTTGGGGCAGTTGTTGGCAATGATGGACAGAGCGAGGACGACCAGGCAGAACTGGCCAAACTTGCCCAATGGGGGAACCAGGACCATGGCCAGGAGACCACCAATGCCGCCGTCAAAGTAAGCGTTGGCAAAGTCGGCATCGTTGGCAGCAGCAGTCATGACAGCAGCACCGAGAAGCTCGGTGAGCAGCAGAGGAGGGTACAGACCACCAAAGGTCCACCAGAAAACGGAGCTCTTGGAGCGGTCGACGGGCTGGTAAACGGTGTAGTCGGCCGAGTAAGACGTCCAACCGGTACCGAAACCGAAGACAGAGGCGGCAAAGGACAGAACAGCGCCAGCCTCGCTCTTGCCAGTGGCCAGGGGCAGGAGGTTGTTGAACTTGCCCGTGCGGCCAAACTCGCCAGCAACGATGAGGAAGATGATAGTGCAGGGAATCCACGACCAGCGCTCGTACTCGTGCACAATGCGGTAGCCAAAGAAGCAAACAAGCAGAGTAGAGAAAGCAATGACAAGAATGCCGGCCCAGCCAGGCATGTTGTGGTTGACGGCGTTGAAGAGCTGAGCGCCAACAATGACGTTGGCAGCAGACCAACCGAGACAAGCAATAACGTTGAAGAAAGCAGCTGGATGCGTGTTAGTGAACCATTCATGGCAGCCAGGTCAACATTCCTAGAGTCCAGCAAAGTACATACTCAGCTTAGCACCGTGGTAGCCGAACCAGAAGCGAGACAGAACCATCTGGCGCAGACCGAAGCGAGGGCCAAAGGTAGAGAAGAAGCAGACAGGCAGAATGGCGAGGATGTTGACCAGGATGATGGTGAGGGCCGTGTCGAGGAAACCCAGTCCGAAGATGGGCTGACCTAGAGCACCAATGGCAAAGGACGAAACGACCATGTTGGCCGAGAGCCACTGGAATATGTGTTAGAGATCCAATATCCTCTTCCTGCCGATGCAGACTCGTTTCCATTGACCAGATTGGTTATCAACATACCATAGTGCCGACCTTGGTCATGGTCTTGTCCGTGCGCTCGTCATTGGGAACGCGCTCGATACCACGCTGCTCAGCGCCAAGCTTGCCGGCAAAGCGCTGCGCTCTGGCATACCACGAGTTGCCGACAACGAAGTCGGACTTGTGGACGGCATTCTCACCGCTGGTGTAGCCGATGGCGACGTCACCGTCGGTGCCGGGGTACGACTCGTTGAGGTAGTCCTCAGCGCCCTTCTCGTTCATGGTGGGCAACGTTTTGTTCGTAAAGAACTTTGTTGGTTTGGGCGAAGCAAATCCGGCGCAGAAAAAAAAAGACAAATAAGATTAAAGAATGGAAGCAGATGTTGTCGATTGGATAACCCCAATGCTGGCAACGGAAATGATCTGCAACTGATCGCACGGATAAGCCTGGAATCGAAAGAAACCCAAGCAGAACAGGAATAGGGAAGAAAGGCGAACCGGTAGGTTTATATGTGAGATACAAGTGGCATATCTCTGTGCGCAGATGCGGACTTGTGCGAGGGCAAGACTGATACCGGAAAGCAGGCGCAAAGTGGAGAGAGGCGCACACGAGCGCAAATGGTACCAACGCCCAGAAATAGACGGAGAAGGTACGGAGTACTCGTGGTGGGGAGGGGGGGTGTGGACAGAAGAGATGCAAGATCAGAGAGGAGGGCGTCTTATCAAGACAAGCCAGGTGCGGCCGGGGAAGAGCGAAGGCAACGTCCTAGGGGGGTGTGGGTGTACGGGTAATGGCGGCGGCAAGGAAATGAGGAAGAAGCAGGAGGATGCCACAACGGGAAATTCAAAAGGAAAAAGCAGCCACAGCAAGGGGACAAAAACAAGGTGAAACCAATTGACAAGGGCCAGCAAGAAGGCGGGAAAACAGTCCGGATGTCTGGATGCCCAGATCGTATGCTTGTTGTTCTTGGTTTTGCTGCTCTTTGCTTTCTTTTCGTTGTTTTGCTTTTGGCTTTTTTTTTATGTCAAATGGTTATGGCTGTCTGTATCTCTTCGCAGTGCATGACTGAGAAGCAATCAACGGTCGGACCCGAGCTTGTGAAATTTCTGCTCGTTCTTTTTTTTTCTGGAAATGGATATTATCCCTCCTCGTTCTCACTCGTACGGAGTACCTCTCTCGTTTCTTTTTGCTTGCGTTGCAGGTTTTCTTTGCTTTTTCCACTTGGAGAAACTAAGATAGCCACCAGCGCACCAATAAGAGTGCAGCACGGCCGGCTCCAGACGCAAAAAAAAAGTGTAAGAGAATTGGCCGAGATCAGGCTGGTGTGTTGTAGTGGCAAAAGGACGGTCTTCGGCGCAAGAAGCACGGAAAGAAACGTCTCTTTTGACTGCTAGCTGGTAGGGTCGACACGGCACAACAACGATAGTTGCCGGCAAGATACGATTGACACCAATATGCCAAGACTTTCAATGGGAATGATTTTTGACGGTCGTAGAAAACGGTGCGAGAGGTCAAGGCCGTGTCAGACGGAGTGGGTGCGAGAGGTGCAGACTAGGAGCGAGACAGAAAAAAAAAAAGAGAAGAGAGTCACAAGAGTATCGTGGCGAAGAGGAAAAAGAACGAGGGACAAACCGGGAATACGTGTATGAGAAATGCAAAACGGAAAATGGAAAGAGCCGTCCATGGCAGAGGCGGCCTACGTGTACGCCCCCCTGCTGTGTTCCTGCCGTGTTTGCAAAACTGCCGCCGGTGCTTCCTTCCCTCCTTGTAGACACTTTGCATGTGCTTCCATGCTCCGCAGCTCATCCGGGGAAGGAGCGCTTCGCGACAGCGTGCCATTTTGACCGCACCAGAAATAAACCAGCATGTACGAGCATCGCTCTTTCCTCGAACCCAGCGCTCCTGCCTGGGACTTTGTGCGCGTGGCGTTGCACAGTTCACTTGCCCGGCAAAACGGAATCGCATGGTGAACTAGAATAAATCGAGTGGAAAATTGAGAAAAATCCCAAAAAAGCGCAAGCCAATTCGGACGCTACGACCATGGTACGCTGCTAGGATGCACAGGCAATGGCACCAGAAGGATGCAGAAATTTTAGCCCCTGCTTGTACGAGTACTAAGTATACATTCCATGTATCTTACATACTCGTACCAGGTACCCAGGTACACGCCTTGCAGATGACACCGCGACGAGGAAAGTGCGCTCCATGCTGTTTTCAGGATGAAGAAAAGGGAAGGAATGGCAGGCTTTTCTCAAAGCTCCTTCCATAAACATGCATATTTTACTCTGGCCGAGTAAGGACGTCGGACGCGAGAACTTTCTGATAAGGAAGGCGCACTCTCACCACACCCATCGCACCTTCTTTTCAAAAACGGCCCCCATTCAATTTTTTTTTCCCAGTGTAGTCGCGTCTTCCTATTTTTTTTTCTGCACAAAACTCCCCATAAAAGTTTCGAGGCTGCATAAGTGCTGTAACTGTATTTGTACTAGTTCCATTTCTGCTTTCGGCAGGTAGGACCATGGCAAGTGGGGGCCTTCATCGAACGGACTCGACAAGAACGCTGGAACGGTCGTAGTGCTATCGCAGGCCCCAATCGCAGTGGGTTTCCCTGCCAAAACCCACGAAACGGGACAAAATAATCGAGACAATGGAGCCCAGCCGCGTCATTGAATTTTGTCACGTCGCGTGCGCACGTTCATATTTGACATCGGTCATTGCCGAAAAAGGCTCTGGTGTCGGCCGTGCTACGGCGCTTGGGTCAACCTTTTGGGCCAACAGAACGTACCGGCAACGCGAGCAAGCCGCAATAGATGCGACGATTTCCGAGCAACAAACATTGCGAGACTTGGACACAGAGACACAAAAGAGTGTAGATGAATATTCGGCTGCAGAAAAACGACATCAACAAGCCTCTGCATAAAGCGACAATGCACGAAGACGCTACGACTATGAGGGACCATGCACTGTGGACGCAGCAAGTGCTGCCAAAACGGCATGGCAAAAGGATTTTTCACAAGAAAAAAGGAGGAGTTGTTGGAATTTCACTGACTCAAGGCGGAGAAAAGTTTCAGGGTTTGCCACCGCTTCAATTGGTCCTGCTGTGGCCACCGATGCACCGTTAACGACCCGTGAACACACCCGGTACTACTGGGAGAGTGACGTGCCAATGGACCAGCGAGGCAACAGGAGGCGGCGAGGTACGGGAAAGGAGCAAATGGAGAGGATGCGGCCATTGGCACATTGTGTGGCATGAAGAACTTTGTGCGTGGGACGCAGCTGTTTCTCGGTTTGCGGGTCATGTGCATCGCTCGTGTCTTGTTGCTCTCTTGTGCGCAACGATGTGTCGCCTGTGCGTGCACCGGAGCTAGCCTTGGGCGCGCATGTCTCCTCACGTTTGGAATACTTCTCTTTGCCCGTCACCTGTTGCGTCTGCTTATTTGGACACTTGGCGCAAGTGCCGCCGAGAGGAGACGGACGGATGGACGAAACCCTGCATCGCATCACAAGGCTGCGGCTGCCAAGACTCATCGTGACGAGGCCGTGCATGACCAAAACACCAATTCATTACATCACAGACCCCCTTGCTCGAGCCAAACAAAGTACACCACTCCCGGAAAAAGAAACGACCCAGCAGACGGGAGCGCGAACCGATCCGAAAAGTGGACGGTGCGGTTGAGAAGTGCGGGAGACACCACACAACTCACCCGCACACACCCCTTCCCACGATGCATTCTCCCCAGCTCCCCGGACGTCTGCCGCGGCCGTTCCCACTTGCGGCAAAACTTAAATTCAACCTTTATCATCCGTGCTTATTGGCTTGTCTCTGTCGACCCGGGCAATACCGCTGGCGCTCCGGACGACAGACGTGGTTGTGGGGGAAAGGCATATATCCCACGGGGCCGGCCGGCGATATATATTGCTCACCGATATGCCTTATCTCTCCCCTGTCGGGTGAGTTTTCAGACTTACGCGACTGAGGCATATCGCAAGCCGCACACCTTGATAAGAGGGCAACAAAAGGACAGGACTCACAAGGCGGCGGATTCCAAACAGGACGCGCGTTGCTAGTGCTGCGATGCCGGGCCAAAACGACCTTGCTTCGCTGGATCAGGTTCTCTCCACTCATATCGCCTCGAGGGCTGAATGAGCTGGAAGTCCTGAGAGCCTTGGTCGCGGAGCGGGCTTGTCTCCGGACCAGCTACCCCACGATGTTGTGTTGATGGTCGGTGATCTGGAGAGACAGTTCCAGATCTTGAAGGTTCGGAAGAAATCGTCCATTGCCCCTTTCCAAATGCGTCATGTCATGACTCCCTGCCGTCTCCTGCAGCATCCCGCACCACAGAATTATGCAGTTTCTCCAGCTTTGACGCCATGTACGACATGCACCGGCACCAGGCATAAGCCATGGCAAGGGGGGGATCTACTTTTTCTCCGCTGTGCTTCTCGTTTCCCATGGACTCCCTGCTGTGTCTCATGTTTCCATACGCGTACAGTAGGAGAAGAGAATGGGGAAGGAACAAGTGTTCCAGCCATTACAACTACATTGCCGGGAGTCTTCGGAACCCTCCGGTCCATGAGGCTTTTTTTTTTTTTGCTATTCTTGAATGTCCATCCCCCCCATACCATGCAAAGGGCTGCGTCTTTGGTCTTACGGTGAAGGCCTCAACATGAGCCAGAATGCAGTGGCCGGTGAGATGTCGTTTTTCAGCCCGCGGAATAGGTGCGTCTGACTTCATCCAACATGCAGTCACTACATGTATTGCCGTCCATCGGCCACTTCCGTGTGATGTCGTCGATCTCCGTCGTCCACCATGTCTGGCTGCTGGGCATGTACTTTGTATGAAAGTGCCCATCAGCTAGTACGCATATGTGCCAGGAACGGCCACGTTTCCGGTGGTTTGTCATCATTTTGTTTCTATTTTTTGTCTTGTGTATTTCGTATGCCCAGTCTTCAAGGATCTCCCATGATTGTTCACTGCATCTGTCCTCCGAGACATGCATTCATATTGTTTCAAATGTGAAAGAAAAGAAGAGGGAGGTGCACAACGCTCGAGGACTTCTGAAAACTCAAACGGCTGCATATTCGAACACGTCGTACAAAAGGCGGTGCGTGAAAAGTATTGGTGCTTGGCCATGGAGCTCTTTTCTTGGCATATTGGCACTCGTACTTTTTGTCTGATTTTGGACGTGACATCTGTTTAAAATGAACACCCGGGCATTGTGTACGATTGGCTGCTCGATCTCTTGAATAAATTCACGGGCCACATGCACAACCCTTCGCTCCAGAGCTCCAAATTTGTGGCATGAGCCAGTGATGTGACTCTGCTGGAATAAATCTTCTGTTATGATTATTGCTATGGTTCTTACAGCGAGTAGCTTCCGTCGACTTCGGGATCGAGCATTCACTGCTCAAGCTTGCTGTGCTATTTGTAAACTAGAAGTGTCATGGCGGTCTGTCGGAGCATTTATTCAAGTCGATGCTCCCTGCTGGTGGCAAAGGAGGGACAAAATGCCTGTATTGGTATGCCTTCCACTGGCTACGCTTTCCATGTATACCAACAGTAGAGAGTTCACGAACACGTCCCATACAGTGTAGAACTGCCGGCCATGTTTTTGTTTCACACCTGGATGAATACTCCCGGCAGCTTCAAACATGTGTGAGTAAATTCTCGACATCTTTTTCCTGGGTAGGCTCCTAGCTAGATACCCGTGAATATGTTTACTTAACCCCTAGGTAGGTATATAATCGAAGCGAAATAAAAGCCATTGAATTTATTTTGTTTTCAATTATTTTCTCTTTTTTTGAAAAAAAAAATAAAGACAAAACGAAAGGGCTTTCATGAATAAAAGTAGCATAGAGATAAGGGTGTACGAGGTAAAAATCAAAAAAAAAGAATTGAAAGGAAAGAGATATGTAGGTTCTTTCGCACAACAGCTACGGTATCCAAGTTCCTACGGACCTGATGATAAAATGTTATGAACAGCAAAGACACTTAATATAGAGTACGATAAAACGATCGAGCACAAAGAGCCCACCTAAAAAGAAGAGGACTGTAGAGGAGCGGGAGAAGAAAAAAATCACGAGACCTACTTGACAACTGAATTCTGACACACTTTTTTTTTCTTTTTTTTCTTTTTCTTTTCCTAAAAAAAAAAAAAAACAAAAACCAAACCAAAGCATATACGGCCTCTATGAGAAGGGAGAGCACGAAACAAGGCCATACCGAGGGCAAGTAGCGCAGGTAACACATGACACTCGTATCCATACTACAAAAGTGTCAAGTCTTTGGATTGTACGTGCGCATTGAGTCGTTGGCAGTGGCATTATAAGCGAGCAGCGTTGTTTTACTTTGGTGACAGTTGTTGCGAACAAACACCTTGATGTTCCTCGAGGCATTTGCAAGGGATATAATGTGATAGCTTGTATTGGTATCTCTCCATATATGGCAGCACAATGACTGGTTTTACATGTAGGTTTATCATAAAATCTATCACTCGACATAAAAGTTTTCACACAAAAACTAATGCCTGCGATATAAAGTTAAGTGTCATCCGCGAATAACATGCAGATTTCAAAATATCACCCCGAATGGACCTTTGGATGGGCCTTTATGATGGTCGACCTAGTACGAGAATGGAAAGCTCTTCACGAGCGACCAAGACCACTGAACGAAGGGCATAGTCCACAGCCTGTAAGAATAGGCCGAATATAAATATAAATATATAAAGAAGAGGCAACTGCTATAGGTACTCTGCGAGCCGACTCTCATCAGTCGATACCGCAAAGGTCTGGTATGTCTTGATACCTGTGGTCCGTTGCTTCAGTCCCACGTCTCCATCTCTCCCTCGCGAGATATCTTCATCGGCCACCTGCCGAATGCCGACTTCTATATCGCTGTTGCCTACATATGTTTTGAGAAGTTGCTCTGCGTGCATGTTGAATTCAGTCTATGCTTTCACTCAGTTGGACTATTTCTCTGCCCAGAGTCACGCTCAGATCTGTCAGCTCGACGGGCCTCAAAAGTGGTCTCCAGTCGATGTCCGCTGGGGCCGATGGGACCACCGTGCAAGCCAAGGTGTCTTGCGGAAATGTGAACGAAGAGCACGGGAACATGTAACGCATTCCCGGCTACGATATCAACAAAATGGCTACGGCGTCTGTTGGCACCTGATATCAGCGTACGAGCCGGCTCGATCAGCCACGAATCCGCGGACAATGTATTGAGCCTTGCCAAAGCTATCCGTGAACGGGATATTGTCATAGATCCAACATTCCCCTTTTCATGTGCTATCGTATCAGATATGCTCCCATTTATCTTCAAGTCCTTGATAGATAGACTGTAGAATATCCAATACCGGGCTTGCATCAAAGAGCTAACAACGGAGAGTATTGCTAGATGTATTGTGGCAGTAGCAACCAAGAATTGGAATGCACCACATCTCACGCCTCTCTCATGCTGTAAGTACAACATCGACTTGTTTTCGTTTTGAACTTTTTTATGAATTCTTTGAATTTTTGTTTTGAAAAAAAGCCCGGACTCCGAAAAACAATCGACTGTTTTTCCGCTGAAATTCTCTCTGTAATTCCCAGTAGCAGTTCTTTTTTTTTTCTTCCACAGTCCGTCACAACCCATAAAGACGGGCGCTACCATGCACACAAAAATAAGGCAAAACACAAACATAACAATTCAATTTTTATTGTCACGCTTATGCCTCGGTGATGGCACGGTGGATGCGCTGGCCACGCTGTCTTGAGCTCAGGTGAGCGGGGGCAACAGCGGTCTCAGCCTTGGCAACGGTCTCCTCAGCCTCGGTCAGGATCAGCTCAATGTGGCAGGGGTTGGACATGTAAGGGTTGATCTGAGAGGAAAGTTGTTAGTGTCGATGGAACGATGAAGAAAAAACAACCTGACATGATATCGGGGAATACATACGCGACCGTGGGCGCGGTACGTCCGCCGCCGCTGCTTGGGGGCCTGGTTGACCTGGATGTGCTTGACGATCAGGTTGCTGGTGTCGAGGCCCTTGGCGTCGGCGTTGGCCTCAGCGTTCTTGAGCAGACCGAGGAGGAACTCGGCCGACTTCTTGGGCCAGCGGGCCTTGGAAACGCCAAACTGCTTGCCCTGGGCGGTGCGGCCAGTGGAGCCAGCGTACCGGCGCATGGGGACGGCCTCAACCTTCTCCTTGACGTTCTCAAGGAAGGTGACGGCGCGCTGCAGCTTCCAGCCGTTGATGGCCTGGGCAGTCTCGCGCGTGTTCTTGAAGGACACGCGGAGGTAGGCACCGCGCGCGCGGGCCGACTTGGCGGGAGCGATCTCCGTGGCGGCGTAACGAACCTAGACGGTTAGTTGTCTGAATGATGGAACCAATGGAGCGCCGAAGAAATTGTTTCAACAACAACAACAGCATGCTAACGCTGCCTCTCTTGCTGCTCTTGCTGGTCCTGCTGCCTTCTGCTGCTGTGTTTGGCAGTGTTGCGGAATGACGGGTTGTTCTCCCAAAGTCGCGTGTTTTTGGGTTGTCGTGACTGTTGCTGTTGTCCAGTCTTTGAGAATCTGTTGTCCACCATGCCGTACGGTCGTTGAGAGGTTGTCGGCTTTGCACGAAAAGACTCCCTTGTGCTTGAGGAATATCTTTTGCAATGAAAGCAGGCCCGCCTCTCACGGCACCCGATCGCAATGGCCGCAGCTTCCGTCCCGCCAGTTCAATTGCATGCCAGGCCTTGTTGCCAATGGTCCCCCAGCTGGTCCTTCATGGTTTGTCGTGCGCCCAGATCGTCGTCAAAAATTGAGATGCTGTCGAGTCTCGTTGGTCCCAATTTGGGAGTTTGCCGTCGGGAGCAAAACAAAGCAGCAGGTTGCAGAGAGCAGCAAATTCGGCATCGTCATTTGTCGTCGATGTTGTCGTTTCGCAAGAAATCACATCCTGCAACTTACCATCTTGTCTGTTGGGTGGTGAAGATGGTGTTTGTTGTCGTGGATTGGGTGGTGATGGGAAGGGAAAACGGGGAACAGAGGGGAGTGCAAACTTTCTGTCGAGAGAGACCACTGACAATATTTTTTCAGATTTTGGGTGGGCACTGGCTTCCTACTCGCCCAAAAGGTGTAAGTGGGGCTCGCACCGCTCTGGAAAATTTTGCTGGGGCCTTTTGGGGCCCTTGCCCGCTTCCTGCAGTGTGCTTTCCAGTTGGCGGGAAATGGGCGCGCCCGCCATTTTTGGCTAGGGTTGAACTACCCTACGGTGTTCTGACCAAAATCTTTGTCAGCATGTGGATACATACCACGTGTTTAAGTGGGTAAATGCAGGAACGAGATTCCGGAAGAGGCATAACATTTTATCCGTGATGGGTCATCGATAAGCTCCCCCATTGGCTACGGCAGAAAAAGGCGGAAACTAAAAATTTTTGATAGCTCTGGGCCCAAGAGGTTGGCAGAAAGGCGGACTGGCAGGGAAAGAGCCTACCGAAACTTTTTTTTCCTGGCTTTTTGGCCTTCCTCTCTTCCCTTCTTTCTCCAGCGGAACATCTCGACGGGCGCGCAATCCAACCTCATATTCCCTCCCCTCAAGCATCAGTCGAACATCTCCGGCTGTGTTTTTATTTAATCAACTCGATCATCCCTACATACCCCAAACTCAAATACACAATGGGCTTCGTTCCTCGTGGCGGTGCTCGCGGCGGCGGCCGTGGTGGCTTTGGCGGTGATCGCGGTCGCGGCGGCGGTGGTCGTGGTGGTAAGTCCATCGCGGTCCCAATGGTATCTCAATAGGTCATTGAGCAGTCTCGGTGGTCATTGGCAGTCTCAATGGATGCTCGTTGACTCTTTTGACGCTACCCATGGCTGCTCCATGACCGTTTTGAGAGCGGCGCAAGAAAGTCTAAACACAAAAGCAGCCTTTGCTAACATTTGCTCTTCCCCAGGTCCCCGCGGTGGTGGCTTTGGCGGTCGCGGTGGTCGCGGCGGTCCGGCTGGCCGTGGTGGCCCCGGTGGCCGTGGTGGCCGTGGCGGTCGTGGTGGCCGTGGCGGCGCCCGCGGTGGCGCAAAGGGTGGTGCTGCCGGCGGCAAGAAGGTCGTTGTGGTAAGTTTTTTCTTTCTCTTTTGCTCCAATGGTTATGAGACGTGCCTGTCTTTTTTATGTTTTGGCTCTTGCTAATGTATCACCATAGGAGCCTCACCGTCACAAGGGTGTCTTCGTTGCCCGCGGTGGCAAGGAGGACCTGCTCGCGACTGCCAACTTTGCTCCCGGTGTCTCGGTCTACGGCGAGAAGCGCATCACTGTTGAGAACTCGGCCAAGGCTGAGGATGGCTCTCCCGCCGGCAAGGTCGAGTACCGCATCTGGGTAAGTTTTTTGTGCTTTTGCCATGCCTTTTCATCCTGCGCCGTCCGCTCTTCGCACTGGGCATCTTGCTAACGTTTCGCTTTTTCTAGAACCCTTTCCGTTCCAAGCTTGCTGCTGGTATCCTCGGTGGTGTCGACAACCTGTTCATCAAGCCCGGCTCCAAGGTTCTCTGTATGTGATGACGATCCGTCCCGCCACTTTCAGGAGAGTGTCCTTTTGCGACCTCTTCCCACGACAAGCATAACAAGCCAGACAATGCTAACTAATACACCAGACCTCGGTGCCGCCTCGGGCACGTCCGTGTCGCACGTCTCTGACCTCGTCGGTCCTACCGGCATGGTTTACGCCGTCGAGTTCAGCCACCGCTCTGGTCGCGACCTGATCAACATGGCCTCGAAGCGCCCAAATATCGTCCCCATTGTTCAGGAGTATGTCTTTTCTCCCTCTACCGTCCTTTTATGTTTTTTTTTGCTATTTTTTTATTGTTACGACTTGCTAACACCCATACTCAGTGCCCGTCACCCGCTCAAGTACCGCTTCTTCATCCCCATGGTCGACGTCATCTTCAGCGATGTTGCCCAGCCAGACCAGGCCCGTATCGTTGCCCTCAACGCCAGCATGTTCCTCAAGAAGGGTGGTGGCATGCTGCTCAGTATCAAGGCCAGCTGTATCGACTCGACTGCTGCCCCCGAGGCCGTCTTTGCTGCTGAGGTCCAGCGGTTGAAGGAGGCCAAGTTCTTCCCCAAGGAGCAGCTTACCCTGGAGCCATACGAGCGTGACCACGCTCTGGTGGCTGCTGTCTACCTGCAGAAGGAGTTCCAGGACTAAGTGCAACTCGCTTGCGCTTGTCCTGTACAACCTCTTCTTTTAAAAACCCCCCCTTGTCTCATTACGGCTCCTTTTTTCTCTATTTTGCATCGGTGTTGGGCATTTTCTTTCCTGCGTTTGATTTTTTTTCATGCTCCATTCTGTATTCTTGTCTCCTGTTACCATCTCTTGTCTTGATTTCCCTGTTTACACCCCCTTGTTCAAAACTTTTTTTCCTTTTTTTGTCCTGTCTCACTCTTGTTATCGCCCCCTTCTTGGCCTTTTCAACCCCATCTCTCTTGGCGCTGTGCATTGTCCTTTGTCTGGGCCACCACAACAGTCTCGGAAGATCTTGTGTTCTGCGGCAAAAAAGAGGGCGCATCTGGCGTTTTTAGTCTGGAGTTTATTGTCCCATTTCAGCAGCTTTTCTTCTGTATTGCATATGTATTTGTTCAAGGCTCTATTGGTATATTTATATATGTGCAACGCTTTTGTAAAACATGTTGTGCGTGTATCTCATGATTCATGTCCGCGCCAGAAGGCTTTCTCTCCCTCCTCTTCAAAGCTCAAGGCCGCTTGAGGATGGCCACGACGAGCCAGCGTTTCCGCTCGGTACGGTCTTCAGGTCCTCTGTCTTCCATCCATGCGCGTTCATTGTCGTCGCAGTCGCGCTCCCAGATGGCATCGATACAAGTTGGCCGCCGCGAGAGCCGTCTTGTCAAAAAAGGCGGCCACTTTGGGCCGTCCCGTATGGAAGCCAGCCACGACCCAGCACCGGGCATCGGCATCGTCGCCCAGGAAGTGGTCAATGGATCGCCGCAGGTTGTCATGCTGCCACGGCATCCATAGACAGTTGCAAACAAGGACGCGGTCGTAGGTGTGGCGGTCAGCGGCCAGGTCGCCCTCGAAAAGGCCCCATTCATGGCCGGCAACCTTGACTACAGCCGTAGAGACGGGGTTTTTCTTTTGGCCGGGTTTACCGAGGTCGACAGATCTTCCAGCTCCTCCAGCTCCTTCCTCCGCCTTGTGCTCTGCATTGCCTGCGCAGCCAGTCTGGTCCTTGTCTTGCGGCACGTTTCTTGCCACATTCGCGCGCAGGTTGCTCATGACGACATCGGAGGGGTAGTCGGTGATCGTGACGCGAGCAGCGCCAAGCAGGGCCGCCATCATCGACAGCAGTGCCGTGCCAGCACCGAGCTCGATGCACGAGCGGCCGGCCATGTCAAAGATGGCGGGCACATTGTCGCAAAGATAGACGGCCGGACGTCATCGAGACTCAGCGTGTTGCTCTTGAGGCTCTTGAGGGTGCCGGCCTCGATGAGCTTGGCGAGGAGGAGGGACGAGTTCCAGAGAAAGTGGCTAAACAGCTTGCGGTCCGAGGCGGCAGTGGGATCGGCCAGCGAGAGATGGAGCGGTTCGGGAAGGTGCGGCGAGGTGTAGAGGACGCCGTGGTCAGCGTCGCCATGCTGGTTGGTGGCGTCGTCGGGGAAGATAACGGCCAGGGACGAGAAGAAAAAGTCCTCCGGGTCCTCGGTCGGAGGTCCCGTCAGAGACACGCAGGAGACGAGGGACATGCTGGACGACGGCCCGCGGGCGTGTCGGTGGAACAGCAGACGGCCGGAAAATGCAATTAGCAAAAGTGTGGGCGAGGACGGCGCGTCAAGGTTGAGCGACACACAGGTCCTGCGGCGGACGTCTCAGCTGGGCTCGTCATGGCGCGATGGCCTTCTTGGTGAATTAGGTGTGACCTGTCTCGTGTAACGGCAAATTGGGCCAGCCCACAGTGCCTCAAGTGGAAAATTAAAAACACTTTTGTGCCGGCCCGACCACAGCGGTCCTTGTGAACGGCGACTACGGCACAGTACTTCCGTGATAAGATACTGTTCTGCACCAAAGCCTGCGTACCGTTTTTCTGTGTGATAGGTAGTTTCTCATAACTTGGCGGTGGAGAGACGTAAGTTCCCTTTTTCATTCACTGTATGATATGCATAATCTGCCCCCGGTGCTTGGGCCCTCTGCAGTGCTTCACTAGGTACTGAGGTAAATTGTAGTCATGCATTTCCATATAAGTGGACAACGATCGTATTTTGGTGAAGAGCTGAACGTAATTCATTACGTCTGGGTATCTGAATGTCATGGAGATAATGTCCAGACAGCGCAGGAAATAATAGACAGGGAGAGCAAGCAAGCGACGTACTCCACAGGCAAAAACGAAAAAAGGCAGAAAGAAAAAAGAAAAAGAAAAGCGTAGAAAAGCAATACCCAAAAGGCAATACAAAAAATATACATAAAAAACAAAAACCCCGGGGCTGTGCCCGAAAAGCAATACCCAAAAAGTAGAGAACTTTTTTCTCTGTCCCAAGTCATAACAAGGCATCTCAAGAATTATTATCGTGCCCAACTAATGGGAGATAATAAGAGGGGGGGAAAAACCAAAAAAAGTAAAATAAGAAAAGGGGGAGAAGAAAAAGGTAAAAGGGGAGAAAATAAAAAGAGAAAATAAGTAAGAATGGAAAATGAAGAAAAGAAATGAAGAAAAAAATGGATAAGAAATGAAAAATAAGAAAATGAAAAAGGATAAAAAGAGAAAAAGAAAAGGGAAAGAAAAAAAAAAGACACCGTTCTATTCTTTACAAAGCATTCGCAGCGGTCTGCTGCATCTGCATCTGCTGAAGTTGCTCGTCGGTAGGGTCATCGGATATCCAGGGGCCCTTCTCCTCATCGGTGGCGGACAAGAAGCCCTCGGCACGCTTGAGGGTCTGGACGTCGAGGTCCGTGACATAAGACTTTCCATCCGACAGCTTGATGCGCACCTCGTGGTCAGTGGACAGCATCATGTCGTCCTTGGCAAGTCGACGGGGGCCTTCAAAGACCGTCATGACACGCTTCCGCATGGTCATCTGGCCGCGATCAAAGCCCCAAGAGCTGGGGTAATTTTGACGGTTGCGACGCGAGCGTGAAGCCTTTCCGGAAGCAGGAATAACACCGCCACGAGAGTGCGTCATGCCGCGAGCCTTTTGAACGCCGTTGGGGGGGTTGGTGCTGCCAATGGTCTTGGATGCCTTTCTGGGCGATCCGGACACGTGCGAGTCCTGGGGGCTGCCGTCGTCGTCTTCGGCAGCAAGGTCGTCGTTTTCATAAGGCTCGTCGTCGTCGTCGTCAGCACCTCCGTCGTGCGCGCTATGCGCATCCAGTCCTAGTTGGTTTTTTTCCAAGGTTTCTTTCACCTCTTGGTCGTCTTCCACTTCTGCGAGGTGGGAGGCGTTGACTGCTTCTGCCGGGTCAGTCTGCTGGACGACACGGAGAACACAGTCATCAAGATGTTCGTAGAAGTCCTGCGGATCCGGATAGTACAGCTGGCAGGTGTTGCAGAATCCAGTGGCATCCGGAGCATAGTTCCGGTACTTCTTGGCGGCGTTGGCCGAGCTGGCAGGCGAGCTGACAGGGCGGCCGGAGACAGCACCGGATCCAGACTTTTTCCGGCTGTTGGGGGGTGTCTGTTCAACGCCGTGCGCAGTCGTCAAGTGACGCTTGAACACATCGGCACGGTTGAACGACTTTTCGGCACAAGAGCCGGATCCCTCGCAGAAACCACATACCATTGTGCCCTTGTAGTGGGTGAGTGTGTGCCGGTTCTTGTCGTACTTGCGAGCAAATCCCTTGATATGGTACTCGCACGTCTCAACAGGGCACTTTTCCGGTCGTTCGTTTTGGTGCGTCAACTGGTGTGCACGGAGGTCTTTGAAGTACCGGCCGCAGCCCTCGACGAGGCACTGCTGCTTCTCCCGGCCATTGCCCTCGCCCTCGGATCCATAGTGGTTCTCCAGCGCGGGGTCACGGGCGGAGGCCGCGCTCGGTGTGGCGCTGTCGGCGAAGCTCGAGGCGTTCGCGGACATGGGGCCCGAAGGCAGGCCGTTCGAGGGCATGGTGTTTGAGGGCATTAGGCCCGAGGGCATGCCGTTCTGAAAGCCCGAGAAGGAGCCCGGGAAGGAGCCCGAGAAGGAGCCGCGACCCGTATGGTTGGGGTCGCTTATGAACATGCCATGCTGGTCAGCACCGGAGCCCACGTACGGGCTAAAGTGCGGCTGCTGCTCAGTCATGCCATGCTGTGTTGTTTGGTTGTGGGGAAAGCCGCCCATGGCTGCTGTCGTGTACGGAGACAAGCCGTTGGGTGTCATGGCGGGCGACGTGGTCGGCGGCATGTCAGTGGTGTAAACGGTGTTAGAGTGAGGCACAGTTGTCACGCCGGGCGCGTTCGCTCTGTTGTGCGGCGCGAATGCAAAGGGGTTGGGACCCAGGTTGCGCGGCGGGAAGATGGGTTGTTGTGGGATGAAAGAAGAAGGGTCTGCTAAAGTTGGGAGAGATTGATGTGTTAGCAAGGAGCGGCCGGGTTACAGGGCTAGTGGCCCCACAAGAACCAACTAAAAGCACCAAAAGTACCTGCAGGCATTGGACCAATCCTTGCTCGCAGGGTCTTTTTTTACGGAATGGGGAGGTGGGGGGGGGGGGGGGGCGCCC
>JAGKRZ010000209.1:0-41473 GCA_020002355.1 Intubia oerlemansii | reverse complement strand
CAAAAAAAAAAAAAAAAAAAAAAAAAAAAAGGAACCACACTTGTGCCCCTGTCAGAAGAGGAAAAAGACGCGACACAACTTGGGACCAAGGTGGATTGGGTCAGTGACAGCTATGCCTGAGACGGCATGGTGTGCTTTTGCTGGGGAGCCCCGGTCGGAGGCCGAAAGGGGGAAGAAGCACGGAAAAGCAACAGGGGAGAGGGTCATGCAGGATACATGTCACTTGTACATGTATCTTACATGCACACATAACTCCATACTGAAAGCTCTTGTGGCAGATGCTCCAGCCACACTTGTTTTGGAAGAGACGTCGGGGCATCGCATGCGTTCAAAGCAAAGTAAGATACATGGAGATGTATCACACATGCAGTCATAGCACTTGCACGCAAAACGCACAGGCACTCATCCATAGCGCTGACGGCTGGACAAGGTATGCAGAAGCCGGTGCGCGGAGAAGGAATGCGGGAGAGGGGATGCGGGAAACGGATGACGGTGGGGGGGCCGGGTGATGTCCCCGTCGACGGCTCGCCTGTGGCAAAGTCTGCTAGTTTTTTTTTTTTGACTGGAATGTCCATCGATCAAAATTGGCCCATGCGGTCCCATCGAGGAGTGTCAAGGGTCTGGTCGATGAATCTGGGGGACGGACCCAAAGCAAAAGCCAAACGTCTCATTGACAGCACGCACACGTAGCATTCGTTATCAGAGACCATTTTCAATGGCATGTGCAAAAGCCACGGATCGATTATGCGAAGAATTCGACGCCACGGATCGGTGGGGGAAAAAGAAAGAAAGGCTAGGAAAAGCAAATAAATGGATCAGGGTTGATGGAAAAAAGTAAGAAAGAAAAAGAAAGAAAGAAAACAACAAAAGTGCATCAAAACTCTGCAAGACGAAAAGGAGGTGCGGGAAGCGGGCTGAGAGGGGAGCGGGCGAGGGGGCCACAAACCCGGTTGGAGAGCTGCAGAGAGTTGCAGAGACGTGCAGGACAAAAGAGGACAAAAGAGGACAAAGGTGTGGAAAGGTGGGATCGCGAAAAAAAAAAAAAAAAAAAGAACCATGAGAGGAGATTGATTGGAAAGATGGCAAGGAAGCAACCTACTCGTATGTTCAATGACAAAAAAAAATTCTGTACGGGGTATGGCGACGCTGTTTCCTCCCATTCCAAGCCATTCCAAGCTCGTATCGGGAAAGAGCCAGCGACAGGGGGCTGGGTTGCATGCAAAAGAGGCAAGGAGGATGCTACCTCTACATGCTCCCGTTTGGGAAGCTGCAAATGGTAGCGCCTTCCTGTTGTCCTCAAGAGGATAATGGGGAGCAGGGTAGCCTGGCTAGAAGACGCAGGCGGCGCGGCAATAGCTGGTACCATAAAGGCAGGTACGACCCACGCCTGCAGTGCACCTGCATGCGAGTTGCGATGGAAAAGGAAGGAGCGTTCGGCGCGTCTTGACTTGGGTAGCTGGCCCTAGCAAGGGCCACAGAATGTTCGCAAAGGAAACCTACTAGTATGATGCATGTGTGTATCTTACAAACATGGAAGGTGGAAGGTGTGTGCAAGAGACATGTGAGATAGGTAGTACCTTCCTACATTGAGATACAAGCGCCAATTAGCGACGGCAGAGTGCAGTGCCGACGGCATGAAGAACGGCTGGATGAATGGAAGCAGAGGAAGGAGGGGAAGAAGGAAAGACACTCCTTTTTTTGCCGTGCCTTGCTGGCATTTCTTCCCGGACTTTCAACCGCTGGCCTGGTTCCTTGCCTTTTGTTACCATGCGATGCTCCCCCCCCTTTCTATTTTCCCCCCAGCCGCCACCCGAAAGCACATGGCAGCCCCGCCCGTAACAATCTACTGGGATTTTTGCTGCAAATGCAACAAGAAAAAAACAAAGAATAAGAATAACAAGGTCAAGATGTAGTATGGCGGCAGAATTTCCGGCGCAACTACGGAGTCTCCCCCATACAGAATCAATACGTGTAAATGTCTGGCCAATCGGCCCTTTGTGCAGTCTGCGGTCTGCAAACCTTCAGTTTCCCCCGCACGCGCAGATCCCATGCGGTGCATTCTCTTCAGGCTGTAAGATACATGTACATCTAGCCTCGTATCTTACGTCTGGCCAAGCAAGGCCGTTTTTGACAGAGTGGAACAATTCTGGAGTTGCTCGGGCCAGCGTCCCGATACCACGGTAGGAATGCATCGCATGGAAACCATGCTGCATTGTTTGGGCCACAAGTACGAGGAGCATCACGGCTCGACGGAGAGCTCCTGTGTTCCCCCGCATTGTAATCACGAGGCCTCGGCAAAACAAAGGCAGCGGTGAAGCAGGCCGTTGATATCATGTACTATATCTTACAAGCAGAATCTGTACTCTGGAAAACAACCCTCGGCCCCGCATGAAATCCGTAAGTGAGACAATGAGATTCCGCCATCTGCGTGGCCTGTGATACTGCGCGCGGCTACTTGTAAACCTGTGTAAGATACGCCGCACGTTGCACATGTAAATTTACGATACACTGAGACACACTGCCCCAGGTGTGGTGACACGAATACATGTACAGAATACGTGTCACCAACTCGCTGAATTGTGCGGAGATGTGTGAAATAATGCGTGAAATGCGACGCTCTGGAAAAGGGAAGAAAAAAAGAGGACAGGGGTACAGGTCGACCAAATTGCGTAAACTTTGGCTTCCTAATAAGACCGTACATAACCCAGGCGAATTGGTGCAATGCATACTCTGTAAAAGCAGCCTGAAATATAGCTTTCTGTGTGTACGGAATATGTGTGTGTGAGGGTATGTTAGTTGATAGTGCGGGTGAGTTATATGCAAGATATACGGTACTTTGAATACGTCGTAAAAAGGGCAAAGAAGAAATGCATACGATACCTGTACGATGTACTCAGAGGCAGCTGCAAACGAACCCAATAAAAAAAGAAAGAACTTACCTGTCCGCTACGAGGACATGTATGCTTGCGGCCACGCCGACGATCCACCATGCCCACTCTGCAATGCGCTCGGATCACATGGAAAAAAGACACAAAAGAGCGAGGAGCATAGCAACCACCACACAAAAAAGGGTAAAAACCACAGTGATGTGGGCTGCGTATGCAGGGCCTGGTAGAAATATTGGTGAACGAGGCCCCCATTTCGCGATCTATCGGGTACGATATGTTTGTGAGCATCGAACCACACGATGATCCATCGCCCGGACCGGTCGTCCTCTCCGTGTGAGATGTGAGGTGTCAATGCTCGTGGAGATGAAGAATGCACAGTTTTTTACTTTTGTTAGTCTATTGCTTGGCAATGCTTTGACCAATCGCCGTATGGACCATAATGTACATTACATGTCCATGTACTCGTACGAGTAAGATACCTGTACTCGCACATGTGCATCGTACGAGTACATGCGAGAATGCTTTGTGTATGTAACTGCCCCTTTCAGGGATCCCTCTCCCAAGGCGCTTTGATATTTGAGCTTCAGGGGTATGTACTTTCAGCTCGTTTCAGAGCCATTCTCATGGGCGACCTCAGTATTTTCTATATACGTAATCCCGACGAACTGCAGGAAGCAATAACGGGCATCGCCACAACCAAAACTAATACTCGTACAAGTAGGTACGAGTACAAAATGATGGGATACTTCTTGTGTGGCCCTGGTGGTCCCCGGCGTTGAGACGCATTGACCCGTCAGCCGGCAGTTCAGGGGCAGATGTGGATGAATGAGCAGTGGATGAGGTGGATGAATGTGGGTGAATGTGGATGGGAGTGCTGGGTAGGAATCGTTGCGAGTGGGCAGAGTTGACCCGGTAAAGATGAAAAGAGAGATCGTGGGATCATTTGTCTGCTTTCAAGGGGGTATTTGAGTTGGCGGAGAAATGCAACCGTACCCTTGAGCAAACCCATGACAACCTTCGAAAACCCTTGGAAACCCCATGCGAATGATTGACCAAAATTCAAGCATTGACAGCGTCGGCTCGCCCTACAAGTGCATTACTCCATACTCGTAAGCCTCGACGCTCCGCAGCAGCGTCGAATTACCACAATATCATAAAAAAATGGTTAAAAATAAAAAGGAAAAAAAAAACCTTCTTACGTCGTACAGAATGGAGCACAGAAGTGCACAAAAAAATAATCGACCTTGGGTAGGCAATAAAAGAATCGGGCTGTCCCGACAGCGCGGATCCAGCCGAGACGGCTATTGGTAGCTAAAAGGCTGTGCCACGAAAGTGCGAGTGCTCGTACCTATGAAAGTCTTACCGAAAAAAAGTACAACTGCACTGTACTTCGTACACACACCTTCGCCGACGCTGCGGATGACCTATCCAGATTGTGTTTCAAACTTAATGCCGCCAGTGGACTGTCAAACTGGGTAAAATGGATCGAGCAGAGGCATGAAAAGAAGCCAGAACGGCCGTAGAAGCCGTGGAAGCCGTGGAAGCCAAGACGGACGAATCAAGATGCGATCCGAAGGAGACGAGAAATGACCGAAAAAAGAGGAACAAAATAGGCAAAAAAGGGGACAATATAAAAAAGGCTATGTTCATTTCTTGGGTTTGCTTCCCGACTGGACGGATGCCGGGAACAGTTCCCCTTTTGCCTCTTTTTTTTTCCAGGTTCGTTGTTTCAGACAAGATGGTGTGTGTGTGGGCTCTAAGTGTAAAAAACAAAAGGCGAAAGAGGGGGAAGTACCCAGGAAGAAAGGCAAAATGGAGTTGCTTGGAGGAAGTATTACTCGTACTCCGTATATCGTTATATTGTTCTCCGCAGAAAACAGAAAGCAGAAAGCAGGAGAATATTCATATTACTTATATATTAAATATATGTGTTCTACATGTACTTCGTACGGAGAAAATATACGGATGGCTTGATTTTTTTTATCAAAATATTAAGTCGTGTCGTCGGGTATCTTGCAGAATGTGCATTTACTTTGCGTCTGCAATTGTATCGTTTTGGTATGCAGACAAATTCATCGCAATAACCATAGCGGAACCATCCAACCGTTTTATTCGATTACCAAAGCGTGCCGACAGCTCCACGGCAGCTTTGTGCAATACTCTCGTGGGCGACATTTCGACCAACGCACTGCTCATGTGCCCCGTTGCCGCTTTGGATCGCTTGCAGGGCCCCGTTGTTTTGATTTTCTGATTCGTTATATTTTGTTCGCGGCACTACGACTAATTTCAATGCATAGACTTGCATTAAATTGCACTCGTTTTGGGGGAGATTTAGTACCCCCAATAACATTAACATTTCCGTCTTCCATCATGAGTGCAACCGACAAATGCAGGCCTACCCTTGAAGGGGGCTTGTTGCAAGCATACGCATGTGCGCTTTTCCCTTTTCTCTTTTCCCTATGCATCATTGGGTTCCAGCTCTCTGGACTGCACCGTTGACCGAGCACAACTCCCGTCGGTAACCGACGACTACTGCGTTTCCTTTTTTTTTTCTTCTTTTTTTCAGTGGGGAAGAGTCGAGTTTTCTTGAATGTGAGATACTCCGTAGATACTTTGTCTGCGCCCGGAAAACCACCGTGTCTGCCGTAGTGGGCATTGTCACCCTCATAGGGCATACCTTTTTTTTAAAAAAAAAAAAAATAATAAATAAAGATAAAAATAAATAAAATTCTTTTTGCCTGCTGCTTTCTTCTTTCTCCCTTCTAAAGATAAAAGCCTATTCGCATGTGTGCGAGGCGTGAGATCAGCAACGCGGATAGCTTCCGCGGGCATGAGTCTCACTCTATTGAAAAAAGCATAGTGTTCATTCTGCAGGTCTTGGCCGGTCTCATCTACAAACTATGAGTATATTTCATCGCCAGGCTCTCAAGTCTCGTAGTTTTTTAAGCTGTGTGTACTCGTGGCGAACTTATATACGTGCCGCGTAAATAATATACACGTGCTTTGCTCGCTCTCAACAACGTCCACCAATTTATTCGCATCCAAAAGTCAGCGTTGTATTTGTGCAATTTTGTTGCATTGTTGTGCACAGTGTGCCACACTCTCACCTCGTGTCAACAACAAGGCGACCGGTCTGCCACAGTCACTGCCTCCTATTGGTCCGGGTATAGAAAAAACACAAGGAAAAGTGGGTAATAAGGTGTGACAGAATGGCGCCAAGTGCTTGGGGACCCTCCGTGCCAGAGACAGGGGTCCGATGTTGCGTCGGCGCGTTGCAAAATGTGAAGGAAATACTCAATCAAGTAGCTACGATGGTAGAACGATTGGGCCGGTACAGAATCGAAAGACTTTATGATTTACTTTATTTTGTACATGAATTTCACATAAATGTAGTGAATTCTTTGTGCTAATTCATTTTTTATGATTTTTTTTATTAATGATTCTTATTTATAGTATTACTAAATTTTTTTTTTTTTTGCCTTTGAATTATTTTTCTCCCTATTTTTTGTCACATTTTTAAAATTCTGTTGTAGAAATTTCGCAAACTTCAAGTAAAATACACATATGCACTCGTATGCCAGTCGGTATGATCACTATCCTTGGAAAAAGCAAAAAAAAAAAAATCTTCAACTTTTCAAGGCAAGGTATCCCTGACCTCGAAAACAAAGAAATATAATCCAAAACATCGCCGGACTGTCTTCCACGCACATCACTTCTTAACCGGGCAAGTGTTCGGCAAAGCTTGACCCAGCGGTTTCAAAACTAAAATAAAAACCGTTTTGCCACAACCGCCGATCCCCCTTTTTCTTCATGCCGGTTGCCAATGCCGTCCCAATTGGATTCGCACCTTTTGTATTAGTTTGCCCAAAGCTGGCGTGGCCTGTTTCTACAATGCTCTTTGGCCCTATTCAGGGAGCGCGCGCTGGGTGGATGCTATGGAGTACAAAAGTAGTGTACTGTATCTTGCTTGTACCAAGCACGGCGGTCCGTGGTTGTTTCAAGATCAAGGAAACAAGAACCAAGACGGGACATGGGGCATCTGCCACTGACGGGGTAAAATACATGCATTTCATGCTCCGCAGGACTTGACCGAGAGGACGAAGCTGTTTGGCTCACAGAGGAAGAAGCAAGCACGACGGTGAGCATGGTGAAACAGTGACTGTATCATGGCGTGGGGGGCGGATTTGACAGAGCAAAAAAAAAAAAAAAAAAAAAAAAAAAAAAAAAAGAAAAAAAAAAAAAAAAAAAAAAGGCAACCGAAAAAGAAAACAGAAATGATCAGCCAAAGCGTAATCAACGTATGCACAGCGCAGTCATTCCTGAAATGTCGGCACCGGAATCAAAAATCCAGTCGACGAAATGATATACGGCGTATTTGGTGAACAATTGTCCTGTACGGAGTAGTATCTAGGTGTCTTCAAGTCACGACAGCATGTACGCCCACGTTTTCGTCCCTTTTGCTGCGGCTGGCACAGCGTGCCATGCCGCCTGCAGCTCAAGTCTCCACGTCCGTGTGTTCCTTGCAGCATTACTGAACCGATTTGTTTGCTCGGTATCTCTTCCGTAGAGCGAGCGCTGGGAGCGTGGGATGCTCGTATGCAGCGCCGGAGGAGCCCGCTATCGTGCCACCGAACAGGGGATAGGCGCTCGCCGTACGGAGTAGAGACTTCTAAAAGAGAACGAGCATGCACAGAAATTGCATAAATCACTCACTGGCGCAGCGTGGGGGGGAACAGGTGTCAGGGAGCGCGTTGCCGAAGGCAAGAGGAAAAAAGAAGAAAAGCTGTGAAAAAGAAACAAAACCTTTTTTTGACATTCTACGGATCATTCATCTTCGGGGCATGCCGCTATCGGCCTCCCCAAACAGAACATCGGCCAATGGCGACATGGAGAGCGTGGATTTCTGTATGGATTAGTCGAGAGGTCGAGAGATGGAGAGGTCTGCTGGGAGCTTTCGATTTTTTTTTTTTTCTCGCGGGATGGAAACACGACTGTAGCACAGAGCCAGAGACAGACGTCCCACTGCCCTCGACGTGCATTGTCACACGATACGATACACAGACAGGGCGTCTACACGTGGCCCATCGACTTGGCCATGCAGTGAAACGTGAAACGACACATAGGTCTCACCTCGCAAAAGAGTGGACGACATGTCGCTCTTTGCAGCCTCGAGACCGACACGAGATAGTCGCAATATACTGTGTGCCTATTGTCCTCGTATGCCACTGTCTTGACCGCCTAAGACGGCATCTTACATGCACATGATGTCGACCAACATACCATTGTGGCACCTATGTACACTTGCTTTGGAAAGCTCCCTGTCATCTGACGATATCCGGATACATCCATTGGACTCTCTACGAGGCAGACTTTTGACAAAAAAAAAAAAGTCTCCTCCACACGTGAGCCAGGAGACATGTCGGCCCCTGGCCCCTGTGTTTTTATTGCATGTTGGTGGCAACCAACAGAACCAACAGACGCAGTGTTGGAGGCTGCATGTTGACTGCCGGACAATAGCAAGGGATGAATCGCCAGAAACAACGGCTGTGAAGGGCAAAAAAAGGAAATACGGAGTAAACCAACCAACAGTCTACCGTTGCGCGGCAATCCATCGCCGGCGGAAAGCTGAACCGAGATGGAGAGAGAGAGAGTCCAGGATTTCGTCAAGGAAATGTCATCGATGGACTAGGTGGTCAAGGGTCAAGGGTCATGAGTCAAAGGGGAATGAATGGCCCATCAATGGCCATGAGAATGCCAGCCGTTGGATGAGCGGCAATTCAAAGACAAATCCCCAGAGTTGTAAAGTGGTGCCAGGGGCCTGAAAAAGAATATAAAAATACAAATAAAAATGCAGAGTCCGATGCAGGGACACCGAAACCAACAGTTGTGATATGTTGGAGGCGCCCCAGACGGCATGGCATTGGTACTTTTGTCGTTCACGCTCCGGGTAAATGTTTGAGATGGCGCTTTGGCTGCCATTTTGAGACATCGTGCAACGCGCCTCCTGCAGCCCCTTCACGAAGAACACGAGGTAGTGTGACTTGTGGACGTGGGATGTTTGCACAGTCACGATGCCAAGATGTGCTGGCAAGGAAAAGGTCTAAAAAAAAGGAGGGAGTGAGGGGGGGAGCTGCATGAGAGCACGCGAAGAAGTGGCCTTTACGAGATTCACATTGCTATTCGCACATTATTGGCAGAGTCACAAGGTCATAGTGATGCGGATCGAGTGGAATTATATTGAAAATACGAGCGGAAATACGGCGCTGAACCGGACAAAAAAAAGAGGCTGAGGAGATGGCGAGTAAACTGGAAGGCTGAATGTTTTGAACAGCAACATCGACCAGCGAGTAAGAGAATTATACTCCCACGGGCTGAAGCAGAAGGGAAACAATATTCAATAAAATCTTTTTGTCGTCTCTTATTTTTTTGGTTGTTTTTATCAGGTTGCTTTTGTAAAACCGGCGCCACGCTGGATGAAGAAGAAAATAACAACAGAAGAAGACGGGTAAAATGATGGGAGACAAAAAAAGTAAAAGGAAAAAAAAGGAAGGAAATACGCGAAGACCAAGGAAGGACTACCCAAGACATCGGGGAAGATAACGCCACAAGAGAGCTCAGACACAGTTCAGCGCGTCGTCTCGGGCGACACTTCGCTGGTAATGCTCCGCTCAACGAGGACGACGCCGCTCACTGGCAGATGCTGTTGACATTCTGCCATGGGGTGGCTCTGTCCGCGACGGTGGCCCTGCCCAGCTGCTACCGTTCCGGTCGACGGATCTTCGGACGTGTCAGACCAGACGTGCGTGCTCATAGCACGATGTCCGGACAGGCCACCGCCACCGCCTGCGCTGCGTACGCGGGACACGCCGTCAAAGGGCCGCGGCGTCGCTGGCGGGGATGCGGTGGCCGCCGCCGTGATGGGCTCGACCTTGTCCACCCTGCCGCCCTTTGAGGTCTTTGACGAGAACATGCGAAGAGGATTGCTGGGGTGGCGACTGCTTTGGCGGGTCGGCTCGGGTGCCCGAGGGGCCGTTAGGAGGGGGTTTGCGGATGCCACTGTCTCGACAGTGGATGCCGAGGACTGCGGAACGACGGGAGATGTTGTGGCTACAGCAGCAGAATTGGCTGCAGGTGGGACGGCGTCCTCGCCATCTTCCGGGGCCGGCGCAAGCCCACTGCGAGGAATCCATGCCGAGGCCGTGGGCTGTGATGGCGGCATGAACCAGTTGAAGCCCGTGTTGAAGGGTGTCCGGATGCCCGCCGCTCCCGGCGACACACTGTAAGGTGACACCAGTCCCGACTCGGCGTCGTAGCTGCTTTGACGCATGGCCGAACCCGCCGAGATCGAGCGGACCTGGCCATACCACCGGCGCATCACAGACATCTGCTTCTGCTGCTGCTGTTGCGTTCGCTGGGAGGCAATATCCTCCACAGATTGTACGCGAACGGTTTCGTCAATGCTAAATGTTGGGCCGCTATGACGGTGGCCAAAGAGACGAGACGCCGAGAGTTTTCTCGATGTGCTGTGTGTGTGTTGTGGTTAGAAACATTTGTTCTCCGGCATATCTTTCTCGACCCTCTGACTTACATTGATGAGCCCATGGCCGAGAGCTGTGTGCCAATAGTGCCAGACGTTGATGTGGACGTCGTGCTGTCGAGAGGATTCGGGTCCAGGCTGAACGGCTCGTGGAGGCCGGGGAAGACACGGCCAAAGCCGAGGGCGATGAGGTAATCGCGGTAGATTCCAATGGCTTCGCGAGACGTGCCAAAGATCAAAAAGGCCAGGAGAAGACTCGCAACAGACGACCAGCCCATGTTAATGGACAAGGGACCGAGGTCGTCGTAGCTGAGCTTGGTGATGGAGTTCCAGGGCACAGGGCTGTCGTAATGGACTTTGTGGTAGGAGACGGGGTAGTTCCACGGCCAGCCGGCAATGATGTCCAGCGTGCAAAAGACCAGAACGACAGGTGTGTAGGGGATGAGAATGCAGACAATAAGAAAATAGAGCTTGCGGCGTGCCCTCTGACGACGCAGCTGGGCCGCCGTGTTGGACGAGGCGAGGTTGGCTTGCGAGTCAGCATCCACCTCGCGGAACTTGCGGTAGACGAGGACTACCGTTTTGATTTGTGTTAGTGGTATGGGATGGCAGGACCAAGACGAAACAGAACACCGACGTACATGTGTAATAGCATGATGCCACAACAAAGATGCCCGGAGGCAGGATGAAAAAGACGAGAAAGACGGGTGTGCCCAGAAAGCTGTTTGTGCAGCCCGTGACGGGCGCCAGCCGGTACCGCTGCATCTGCACAAAGACGGTGAGGATGATCTGGAGCAGTGGCACAAAGAAGATGACGCCAGCCTGAGCCAGCGCTCGCAGCCGCTTCTCCTTGCGCGACAGGCTCGTCACCCTCGACAGGCCGACCTGGTGCGACAGCCGCTGCATGATCACGCAGATGCTGACACTGTAGGTGCTGGTCGCCGCATACTGCACATAACTATGCATGTCACACCAGCCCTCACCTAGCCACCAGCTGTCAAAGTCTTGATTGTGCCAGATGGCCGCGTTGATAAACAGCAAGATGTTGAGCAGCCACATGTCAATGACAAGAATGCACGCCGGGAACTCGCCGTTGCGCCACAGCAGCCGCAGAGGCACCCATGTGAGCAGAATAGCCGGGGGGCAGAGAATGAGACGCAGCACGACATTGACCGTGACTGGTATGGGCGTCGGAAGGCTTCCCATGCGGCCCATGACCAGCGCGCCCGATGCTGCTTGGTACATGCCAATGTCTTCTGCAGCTGTCGCCATGGTGGGCATTTGGGGGCCAAGGGATGCAGAAAATGGGTGTATAGAAAAGGGCGGCCGTGGCTGATGGTGGTTTTTGAGGGGGCCAAATAACCAAAAAAAAAAAAAAACGGAAGATAGGAAACACAGAACAAAGACGGGGGAGAGAGGCAGAAGGGGGGGAGGGGATGTGCCTTTTGTGGAAGAGCAGATGGTTGTCGAGAGAGAAATGATGTTTGAGTCTTTTGAAATATGTGAAATACAAAAGAACGGTAGACAGAGAGAAGACACGTAGTGGTAGATAGGAAGAGGAAGAGACGAGGAAAAAAAGAGAGAGGGAAGAGTGACGATATTCTCAAGATAAATGGAAGGGAACGAGCACAGGAGACATATTCAAAAAGTCTGGACACGGGGGGACTGCAGGAGCAGGGAACGCAGTGCGGAGACGGGCGGAGCAAAACACACGGACAGGGAGCCAGAGTGAGATAACTATTCAGAGAAATCAAAGTGACAGAGGAATGTGAGTTGTGCGGCATTAAGGACTTGGAGGGACGCAGCCCGTCCACCTCGCACCCTTGCAGAACCTGACAGCGTGGGCTTGTCGTAGAGAGGCCACGGCAGAAGTAGGCATCCTGAATAAGACAGCGCGGCCTTGGCAGTTTCCTGAATTAATCGACAGAGTTCAGGAACATGTGCGTCGATGTGGAGGGAGCTGCATGGGGTAGGGGCCGTCAATGGTACCAGGAGATGAGCACGGAAAGGAGTGCCGGAGGGGGCGTCAATGTGGAAAAGAAAACAAATGACAGATGAATAAACAGAAGGGAAATATAGATAGAAAACCATAGATCAATTAAACAGGTCGATAGGAAAGAGCACGAGCATCCAAAGGGAAAAAGATGCCCGGAGACCCTAGGGACGAGAGAACGGTGAAGGGCCATGGTGCGTGGGTGAGGTATTCCCAAAACGGAACAGCAACGTTGCCTGCTAAGCTGTCTGCTATTGAATGGTCGCAGTCTAGAGACGCAAGTCGGCGAATAGCCGTAAATAGACAAAGGCCAGCAGACGCAGAGAACCACTGGCGTCTTGCGTCTCCGTTCTCCTCTCACTCCGTAGCTCTCTTACTTTCCTCTTTTTGCCATCCTGCCCGCTCAATGGCGTGGACGCCTATCAAAGAACAGCGTCACCGCGACATCGCCGGCATAAATTAAGCGCCCGGCATCTGATAATTTCTGGCATGGTGTCCGTATTGATGCGCCGCTATTGCTGTAGATCCAAGTATCTCGTAGCTTTTTGCCTGCTATTTATGCCGGCGACGTTATTCAAAACTCTTATTGACACCCAAAAGGGGAATAGTCACCTTCCTGATTAGGAAGTTTGCACATTGGCGCCAGACAAAGGAACATCAAAAAAGCAAGCTCGCCGCATGCCCGCCCCCAACGGCAGTTGGTTGTCGTTTCTATTTCCTGAACTGCTCAGATATGATTATGAGATGTCGCATTCACAGACGCATGTTTCGGTTCGGCTTACGGCGCCTTGTGTTCCGTTCACGCATCGATCTTGAGCCCCTGCAGACTCGTATGCATCGTCCAAGATAGAGCGGAGAGAGAAGGGGAGGGGAGCTTGTCACCGACATGACCCTGCGGTGTCGACATGCGACCTTCCTTTTTCCGGGCGGTTACTTGATGTATCTATTCGAGATGAGGAGCTATTTTCAAATGCGAACCAGACGATGACGAGGGTAACTGACAAGCTCAAGATGCGAAGTGCGCCCAAGAAGCTGCCATGCACCAGCCACACATTGACCCACTTAATAAAACCACGTGATACAAAACTGGACAGCTTACGCCACAGATTCGAACAGGTGGAACACATGTAGGTATCTTGCATGTGCGGACACAAAACCGCACTAGTCCCCTGGCGGCGCTGGCGCAAACGCGTGCGGCCAAGCCAGGGCAGACACCGCAAAACGCGCCCTGCCCTGGCCCCCAACAACAGCTCGTTTTCCCCTCCTTCTTGCATCATCACCGCTTTTGCACTTGGGAACAGCAAAACAACAACCAGTCGCAAAGCACCAACACAACAGCAATTGGCATATTGCAAGCACGCCGCCGCCCCCAACTTCTGTTTTTGTAAGACGAGAATATCCCACACGCCTCATTCTTCAAAAATGTCGTTCCTCCTCCGCAGTGCCTCGGCCACCAGCGCCGCCGCCGCCGTCTCGCGCCGCGCTTTCAGCACCTCGCCCGCCCGTCGCGTTGCGCGCATTACCATTGTCGGCAACCTTGGCGACACACCCGAGCTGCAGGCCACCAGCACCGGCCACGAGGTTCTCAAGTACGTTGTTGCCAGCAACAGCGGCACGCGCGAGAACCGCACCACCAGCTGGTTCCGCGTCTCGAGCTTCCTGCCCGACGGTCCTCAGCGCGAGCTTCTGCGCAACCTGCCCAAGGGGTAAGTCGATAAAGAAAGAGAAACCACGGCCGAAACTGGGCGATTGGGAACCTTCTTGCTGACTTTTGTAGCACCCTGGTCTACGTTGAGGGTGACGCCACCATGAGCACCTACACGGATGCCGAGGGCAAGACGCGCTCCGGCCTCAACATCATGCAGCGTATGTATTCTTTTTGGTATCAACATATGAGGACAGGAACTTGTCCAGCTAGCAGTTGCTAACCCGCGATATAGGCAGCATTGAGGTCCTCAAGCGCCCCGCCCAGACCGAGGGCCAGTAAAGGATTGCCTATCGGGGCCCATTCTTTCTTTTGAAGTCTCTTGTGATAACCGGCAGCAGCAGCTGCTGCTGCAACAGTCTCTACTCTCTCTCTCTCTCTCTCTCTCGCACACACACTCTTCTTTCCTTTGTGATCTTCTCTTGCTCGATTTTGAATATGGCGTATTGCGACGGGCTGGACTGTATTTGTAGAGTTTAGGTAACGAAAGTGGAAACGCAAATATTTATTTCTATGATCATTGGAACAATGACGTCTTTCAACATCAATGGAAACAGAAAAAAAAATAAAATAATGAAAATGAAAACACACCTCATAATAAGCTCCAGCACTCACTCAAGACGGGCGCTCGGACAAAGTCAAGCCACTGCTCTCTCGACTGCTAGACGAGCTTCACAGAGTCCATGCTTCCAAAGCCCGCCGCAACACCTCCCTCGTCGCTCTGGTCTCCCTTGGTGCGGAGCAGGTAGCCGGCCTGCTCGTTGCGCACAATTGCGCCGTCGTTGCCGCTCGACCAGATGCATGTGCCGTAGATGCCCAGCTCGCAAATCACGCCGCCCTGCTCAACCTGGCCGTTGCGCAGAATGAGGTTCGACACCGGCGGTGGCGTAATGAGCTCCATCAAAATGTAGGATGCCCAGTGCTCCGCAGGCACCGTCTTCAGGTGCTCCGGGATCTTGTCCCGGTAGTAGTTGTTGCCACCACCCTCGCGCTGAGGCTTGAGTACAAACTTGCGGCACGCCTCGGCATCTTGCGCCCACGCCCGAGCCTGCTTTCCTGCCTCCGACGTTGTGTCCAGCGGGTAGATGTTGGTAAACGTCTGGCGCAGGATCTGCTGCTTCTTGGAGTCTGCTACAAAACGGCCTAGCTCCGACGGGCCCTCGGCAGCCGGCGTCGCCAGAACCTGCTGCACCTTCTTGATGCCGGCCACTTGCGTCAGTACGGTCGGGCACTTGATTGCGGACGACCGCTCGATCTGGTAGCGTGCCTCCCACGCGGCATCGCTGGGGTAGTCGCCCGGACCGTAGCCAGCACGCATGTAGACAACAGCAACCTCAAACACGGAAGAGTTGCCGTCTGTACGGTGGTGGTACAGCAGAGGGCGCTTAGGTGAGCTGTCGTCCACGCTCAAATGCTGCATGGCCTCGCTGAAGGGAATCCGGAAAACGGGTGCGTCGACGGCGTACTCGACATGGCGCTGGTCGAAGACGTTACGCTCGCCATCCTGTGTGAGGAAGATGACACAGCGACGCATCTTGTTGGAGCTGGACTCGCCTGCGCTGTACAACTCATAGGCGGCCTGCATACCGTCAGCAATATCCCGGCTGCTGTTGTTCTCGGGAAGGTTTTCCTGGGTCGTTGCCGTGTGCTCAGATCCATTGGATGCGCCTGCCTGCAGCAGAGGGTATTCCGTCTTGGCAAGGAACCTATCATGTCACCAGTCAGACACGGCTCCGCGAGAAGCCTTTTTTTTTTTTGGCCAGATGTTGGGAGGAAAGATACGTACTTGTGAAGCCGCGATGTCTGGCTCGACAAGCCGCCAAACGAAGCAGCAATAGTGTTGAACTCCACCTGCTTGATCTGCAGATGCGAGTCGCCTGACTGAGTCGTTTCTTGGTGGATGAGGTAGTCGGACCGGAAGATGCCAAGGGAGTGTTTCTAAAACAAAATGGAAACATTCCGTCAGTATACTGTCATGATACCAGTGCAGGAACGGCAGGAGATATCCGACGCACGTGGACGTAGCCCTCCTTCTTGACGCGCTGGTGCACGTCCCATAGCTTGGCCGTAAACTCATCACCGCCGGCAACTCTGGGGGAAGAAATCTGTTAGCAGACTTGGCACTTTTCAAGATGCTCATATGGCCAACAAAAGACACAAAATATGAAACATTGAACGCACTCGGCGACAATGCGACCCAGGAACTCCTCGTCCTGACTGATCTTGGCATAGAGCTCGTTGTAGGCCTGCTGCGCGGCCTTTGCCTCCTCAAAGCACGAATGGGCAAAGGGGCTCGGGAACAGCGTAGCCGGCGCCGGCATGGCCAGAGAGCCCGCCATGTCGGCATCCGTTGCCGAGGTGGCCGCCGTGGTCACGGCAGGCGTCGGCCGGACCGCGAGGCCGTTCGCCATGCTCCAGTCCTTGATAACCTCAACGAGACGCTTCTTCTCGCCATCGTCAATGGGAGGCGGATATGCCGTAGGAGTGGCCATGTTGTTCGGTGATGCTTGGGGGAACTGTGCCGTTGTGTTGCCGTTGTTGCCGTTGTTGGTGGGGGAGGGGCCTTGGGGGTGGAAAACCTATCGGGATTGTACCGCGATCGCTCCTTCCAAATGCGCTATGATACCCTACTGGGTAGGTCTCACAGCTGACGGCAATCGCACCTTCTAGGAAAACAAAAGGAAGTTGGCAAGGCTCAAAATGCAAAAAGTCGGAGGCCGTATTAGAAGAAAGCCGAGAGGAAAGAAAAATAGAAACGACCAGAGGCCGGTAGTAAACTCTTGGTCAATGGCTGTAAGCTGTCAAAATATGAGGCGGGCGCCTGCTGCCATTTTCGGCGAAATCTGCATTATTACAAAGCAAAAATTGGCGCGGAATGACGACACTAACTGCGCAATACCGCGCCGCATCATGAGCTCTTGTGGAGTTTAACATCACCGGCCAATGAGTGGAAGTCGGTCTCGGCGACATGCCGCTTCCACACTCGTTTGAATTAGGACATCACAACCGCAACTGCGGCATGTCTCTTGCAGGGGCGAATGCTACCACTTCTGCATGGCGAGACAACGGCCTGTCAGTCTAAAAAGTGGACCAGTGACCAGACTTCAGTGCTTGGAGTGCCTGAATTAGGATTAGCGTTATGAAATTCCCACTGTTTTGAGCTACTCCAAGTTTATGGCAAGCGCGACCGTGCCTCTCTATGAGCAGCCAAGTGCATGCACCTGGCTTCGCGACTTCCTGGTTACTTCCTGTATTCACGCCCTCATTCGCGCCTTCCGCAAAAGTCACGACAACACGTTCTGCTGGTCAAAACGCGTGTTTTTGAGCACAACCCCCTTTTGATTCTCGGTCTCGACTTTCTTCCTTCACCAATTTGCAAGACAGCGCGCCCAACGCCGCCGCGCGCACTTTAAATAAGACGCGCCCACAGCCTCGTGTGGCAGCATCCGTCTGAGCTGTGTCCGCCCAACGACCTCGGGTAGAAGCTTCCGCTGCCACCGAGAAGAAAGGATGCAGTCGGCGCGGCTCAAGATGCTTCGATATATGCAGAGCGCAGATGCGCAAGGCGACACCAATGGATCTCCGGAGGACAACATCGACGCGCCTCACGCGGCCGAATCCAGCAACAGAGACCCTTTGCAACCAGCGCGAGACATGCCTCCGCCTTCTACGCGGCAACAACTGGCCGAGTCGGCAAAGCTACCAATCCCAGCATCGCAACATGGCTCTACGCCCATGCGCCAATCGAAGCATGCAGGAGCCATGACCTTTTCGCCGTCTGCGGAGCAGTTGCTGCGGGATCAGCAACAGTCACAGTCACGACAGCGTCAAAAGGGGCGTGCCAAGAGCCAGCTGGGCCTCCAGCAAACGGGACCCAGCTCCGACATTGGAAGCGACGATGTTGTCAGTGTGTCAAACACAATCCAGGAGCAGCAGCAGCAGCAGCAGCAGCAGATATGGGAAGAATCGAGCATCAACTCAATGTTTGCAGAGAGTGTATCGACCGTAGCAAGACAGCCGGCCCCTCCTCCTCCCGCGCGCGCCGCTAACACCAGCCGGTACGCTACTCCATTTGCGCAACCAGAGCAGGCCTCACGCCAGCGCCATTCAACTACTATGAACGGTGGCATTTCTGACGAGCATCATGAGCGCCATGAGCGTCATGAGCGCCACGAACGCACTGAGCGGGCAGGGCGTGAAGAACGGGCAACTTCACGACCACTCGGAAACGGGAACCTCTTACGCTCTATGCAGCAAAGTCCAGTCCGGGAATGGACTCGATCTGCATATGGGTCGCCTGTCCGCCATGTACCCATCTTCAAGAGTTCACGTTACGGCCAGTCGGACGCGCGTGAAGCGGCCGCACAAGCAGCAGCCTCCTACCGTCAAGGGTCTCCAGAGCGGAGAGTGCGCCATCGTGGAGGAGGAAACATGGATGTGGACAATGGCTCACAAAATGCCGGTCTGGGCATTGGCCATGCTAGCAACCGCGGCGGTGTCATGGACTACCAGGAAGACCTGCGCGACGCTATTGAGTTTGATGCACATAGGGTTCAAAACCCCACTGGTCTCGGTGTCAGCCGCCACATTGAGACGGATTCCGAAAGCGAGCTTATGTCGCAAGGAGATGAGACTGTCAACCAGCGCACGCCTCGGCAAAGCAAGGCAGTCCCCGTGTCCGGACCGTCTTCTCACCAAGCACAACAGACGCAGACGCAGACACAGGCACAGGCACAGGTGCATGCCGACGGGCGACCAAAGAGAGCGCTCCAGGAGAGCTCCCTGCCACGTGTTGGGCCCAGTGCGGGTGGCGGCAGCCTGCGTGAAAAGAAGGCTCTGCACAAGAGGCGGCATAGCCCAGACTATGACGACAGCATGCTCCATGCCATGAATTATACGGAGCTTCGCGACGAGCCATTTGACCATGACCCCGGCCGCATGGCCGTACAGGCGCCGGCCATGCCGGCCAAGCTCACATTGGAGGAGCGCCTGGTGCACTTTAAGAGCAAGGATGCAACGAGCCAGCATCACTTTTTCACGGAAATGACAATCAAGGAGTGGGACGAGTGCGGCGACTGGTTCTTGGAGCAGTTTGCCGAGCTGTCCAACAAAATCCGGGCGAAGAGGCAGGAAAAGCGGCAGGCCATGGCGGCTTTTGAGGCAGAGCTGACAGCGCGCGAGAGTTCTGTGCGCCTTAAAGCGGAAAGCATAGAGCGCACGCTGGGCGATCTCAAGCACGAAGGCGAGGGGATGATGCGTGGAAAGGTGGGAGAGATGTGAACGGCAACGACGGAACGAGATGGACAGCAAAGGCAGCAGCACAACGAAATCGAGGCGGAAAGTTTTTATTTGTCATTCGACAAGCATGCTTTTATTTTTTGTCCCAAGGACCAGCTCAAGGCTCAAGACGAGCAAACGACCCAAAAAGCAAAAAATCAAGGAGCGACAAGAAGAACATATAGAGTATGATATCCCAATTACGACCAGTTTCTTTTCATTTATAATTTCTTTTATATCTGCTATACCGATCACAGAACTAGGCTCTTCCGGACACGTCGGTCTTTGCCCACGATAACACGTAACTGTTGCCCAGGACAACCCGTGCCAAAGATGCCCTTTCGCACACCATCAGAGAAGAGCTCGTAGGCTGGGTAGTAGGCGTCGACAAAGCGCACAACCTGTTCGTCGGTCATGCCCGTCCCCCGTGCCGCACGCAGAGCGGCCTCTTGCTCGCGACGCCAGTCGTAGACGTAGATCGTGTCCTGAGCATCGAGATGTATGAATGCGTCGAGACGGTCAGTCAGGGCTGCATCGTACGCGGCCAGCTTCTCGTTGATGAGCAGAAGGTGCTCGAGCTTGTGCACTGCGAGCTTTGATGCCGGCGGCCTCGACGCCTTCCACTGTGCTTCCACGGCAGCAGGCGGCAGTGACCGGAACCCAACACACCACCCCTCGACAATAATCACCTGGACAGGCCGCTCTGGGTCGTCGTTGATGAGAACGCCCGGGTTGGCGGGGGTGGGCGCAGATCGATCGCCGAGACCCTTGTACGCCGCCTTGTCGTATGCCGGCACGCGCGCTGGCTGGCCCGACGATACGGCATCAAAAAAGTACGAGAGCAGCGCCGTGTCGTGGGTTCCAGGCTCGCCGCGGACCTGCACGAGGGCATTGTCCGGGAAGGCAGCCGCAAGGGCGGCCTGGTCTGCGCGCGTTAGGTAAAAGTCGTCAATGCTGACAACGAGCGTCCGGAGCTTGGCACGGTCGCGCAGCTCCGAGTGGAGCGTCTGGACGAGGGTTGTCTTTCCAATGCCTTGAACGCCATTGATGCCGACGATGAACGGCCTCGTCGATGAGACGGAAGTTTTCTGCCGATATTCGGCCAGGCGGTCGAGGATGAAAGGGATACATATGGGCGACTTGTCGTCGATAATGACACCCGGTGCAGCCGGTGATGCCACCGCTGTGTTGGCCATTGTGAAGAGATATCTCAAGATTCGTTCTTCGTTCGTCTTATTTTGCTGCTTTTTTTTTCACGTTGTTTAGCTGTACAACATTTTGTGTTGATCGCGTTTGCCGTTGCGGGGTGCTAGTGTCGCCTGCATCGGCATGACGACTGTGCCAAAAGCAGACGCATCATCCTTTTGGCCAAACCGTGAGAAACTGCATTGTCACGGAGTGTGCATCCCCAATTTTTACAAGTTTCCCAGCTGATCTTCTCTCTCCCACTGGACGACTTCACATCGTCAGATGCACGAAACGCCCCTTCCTTTTCCGTACTTCCCAGCTAACTTATGGTGCTCCTTCCCCGGATTTGCCGGCGGACGCCCAATTCCTGGCCGGCGAGACAACCTAAGGAGTACTTTGTATGTACTGCGTACACTGAAGCTTGCAGCAAAGTGACAAGTAGGATACTTGTGTGGGCCCCACCGACTGCGCTCTGACATGTGAAGATGCCCTGTCGTGCTGGGCATGAGCGTTGTTCTACGTGTCTTTGAAACAGGAATCCCCCCACGAGAACAAGAAATGGTCTTCGGGGCGTCTTTCTGTAAGTGCACTCAGTTCATCACAAGGACTGCACAGATTCATCCAACGTTCAAGGACTGGGTCCGCACATTGATCAAAATTCTCAACGACTGACTGCAAGCATTTTTGCGAGTGCTGCTGGCTCTCTGATAAGATAAAGGCGCACGGCGAGTACATTGCACGTACCTCAGGTACCGCGCTCACAGAAGTCCGCGCCTGTGCTAGCTCGGCAATCACGAGCTGCAGTTGCTGGGGAAGTGACCCACTCCCGGCCGCGCTCCATCCGGGGATCCACCAATGGGCCAAGGGCGCTAGTGGCCGCAAGCAGCGAGCCATACCTCGGCTTGAGACAGTCCCCAGTGTGTTCGCCAGTGAGCAGTTTGCCGAGAGCAGCAGCTGGCCGCTATCCGTATAAGTCGTCATGCGCAGCTTCCCCAAGCTGTCCCCCAAATTTGATCCCCGCTTCGCCCATTATATCATTGCGCCTCCCGAGGACAGTGGCCCGTCTGGCTCGCTCCTTCCTTGCATGTGGATGCCATCCTTTTCTGTGGCTTTTTGACCTCTTTTAGTCCTGAGCGCCTTCCTTCATCTTCATCTCTTCTCCTTCTTTCTTCCTTCCATCTCTCTCCTCAGTCGTCTTTTTGTCTTCTCATTTTTTGATCTTGTTTCTCTTATTCCCTTATCGTTTCATTATTCCGCTATCCCTCTGTTCTTTTCTACACACACACACACACATTCACAATGGGTAGCCAGGTTCGCTTCGACGACCAGGTGGTCGTTGTTACCGGTGCCAGCGATGGCCTCGGCAAGGACTACGTTCTCTTCTTCGCGTCGCGCGGCGCCAAGGTCGTTGTCAACGATGCTTCGAGCAACGCGAAGCGGGTAAGTAAACACTCCAGCTCCTGGCCAACAGGGGAGAAAGCATCATACTAACTAGTCTACAGGCTGTCGACGACATTGTTGGCAAGATCAAGTCGAATGGCGGCCAGGCAGTGGCCAGCTACGACTCCGTCCAGCAGGGCGACAAGATCATTGAGACGGCCATCAGCGCCTTTGGCCGCATCGACGTGCTGGTGAACAATGCCGGCGTGCTGCGCGAGCTGGCTTTCTCCCAGACCACTGACCAGGACTGGGACGACACCATCAACACCAACGTCAACGGCAGCTACAAGTGCGCGCGTGCCGCATGGCCTCACTTCCGCAAGCAAAAGTACGGCCGTGTCATCAACACCTGCTCGGCGGCTGGTCTCTACGGCGCCGGCAACCTGGCCGCCTACTCGGCCGCCAAGACGGCCATGGTTGGCTTCACTGAGACGCTCGCCAAGGAGGGCGCCAAGTACAACATTCTGTGCAACGCCATCTCGCCGGCGGTGGGCGGCTCCAAGAGCCTCAGCGACGACCTGGCCAAGGCTGTCAGCCCTGCCTGGGTCACGCCCGTTGTTGCGTTCCTGGCCTCCAAGAACAACGAGTCCGAGACGGGCTACGTCTACGAGGTTGGCGGCGGCCACGTCTCCAAGATCCGCTGGCAGCGCGCCGACGGCCTCGTGCTCAAGTGCGACGACACCTACACCCCCGGTGCCATCATCAACAAGTGGTCCAAGGTCGTCGACTTCACCAACGACTCCCAGTTCCCCACGGGCCCCAACGACTTTATGACTCTGCTCGAGGACTCGATCAAGATGGGCCCCAGCGAGCCCGGCCCCAACATTGACTTCAAGGGCCGCGTTGCTCTCGTCACTGGTGGCGGTGCTGGCATTGGCCGTGCCTACTGCCTGGCTTTTGCCAAGTACGGCGCTTCGATCGTCGTCAACGATCTTGCCAACCCCGACGATGTTGTCAACGAGATCAAGGCCATGGGCGGCAAGGCTGTCGGTGTCAAGGCGTCCGCCGAGGATGGCGACACGGTCGTCAAGGCCGCCATTGACGCATTTGGCCGTGTTGACATTGTCATCAACAACGCCGGCATTCTGCGCGACAAGGCCTTTGCCAACATGGACGACAAGATGTGGAACGCCGTCATGAACGTCCACGCCCGCGGCACCTTCAAGGTTACCAAGGCTGCCTGGCCCTACTTTGTCAAGCAGAAGTATGGCCGCGTCCTCAACACCACCTCGACCTCGGGCATCTACGGCAACTTTGGCCAGTCCAACTACTCCGCTGCCAAGTGCGCCATCCTCGGTCTCTCCATGGCGGCTGCCATTGAGGGCGAGAAGCACAACATCTACGTCAACACCATTGCGCCCAACGCCGGCACGGCCATGACTCGCACTATCATGCCCGAGGAGATGGTCCAGGCCTTCAAGCCCGACTACATTGCTCCCATGGTCCTTGCTCTCTGCAGCGACAAGGTCCCTGAGCAGCCTACCGGCCGTCTGTACGAGGTCGGCAGCGGTTGGACTGGCCGCACCCGCTTCCAGCGCTCTGGCGGTGTCTCCTTCCCCCGCAACAAGGCCCTGACCCCCGAGGATGTTGCTGGTGCCTGGGAGCAGATTGTCGACTTTGACAATGGCAAGGCCGACTACCCGACCAAGGCCGCTGACAGCCTCAAGTACATCTTTGGCCAGGTATGATTTTCTTCTTCTCTTCTTTTTGCTGTGTGCTTTGTGTTTCCGCTTGGAAATAGACTGGGCTTTTTTTTTTGTAAAGAGGACTGCTATGACGAGTCTCTCTTACCTTCTTGTATACCTACTCTTTATCTTTTTTTTTCATATTCTCTACCTCTTTTTTTTTATCGTTCTACTGTCTTTCTACCCTCAATGTGTGCATTTGGTAGAGAAATCACAAAAAAAATGGTTATTAAACAATGCCTCTTTTCTTCTCTGCAGTCCACGTCCGATGCCGCACCCGCCGACGACAACGCCAACCAGTACCTCAAGGCCATTGCCGCTGCCAAAAATGCCGAGTCTCCAGCATCCGAGTTCACCTACACCGAGCGCGACTCGATGCTCTACAACCTCGGCGTTGGTGCCAAGCGCACTGATCTCAAATACGTCTTGTATGTTCATGTCCCCCATCTCTTTTGTTGGAATACCTTTCATCCTCTAACTGTCTGTGTTATAGCGAGGGTGCCGATGACTTCCAGGTCCTGCCGACGTATGGTGTGATTCCTCCTTTTGATGCCGACATGCCCTACAGCTTCGACGACATTGTTCCCAACTTCAGCCCCATGATGCTGCTGCACGGCGAGCAGTACCTGGAGATCCGCAAGTTCCCCGTGCCTACGTCGGCCCGCGTCAAGTCGTATGCCAAGCTGCTCGACGTCGCCGACAAGGGCAAGTCGGCCATTGTCCGCAACGGCGTCACCACTGTCAACGCCCTGACCGGCGAGGAGCTCTTTTACAACGAGTCGACCGTTTTCCTGCGCGGCTGCGGCGGTTTCGGTGGCTCGTCCAAGATCCCGGACCGCGGCGCGTCGACGGCTGCCAACCCCGCCCCGACCGACCGTGCCCCTGACGCTGTTGTCGAGGCCAAGACGACTGAGGAGCAGGCTGCCATCTACCGCCTGAGCGGCGACTACAACCCGCTGCACGTTGACCCTGCCTTTGCCAAGATGGGCGGCTTCAAGGAGCCCATCCTTCACGGCCTGTGCTTCTTTGGCTTTGCCGGCAAGGCCGTGTACGAGACGTTTGGTCCCATCCGTAACATCAAGGTCCGTTTTGCCGGCTCCGTCTTCCCCGGCCAGACGCTCGTGACGGAGATGTGGCGCGACAAGGCCAACCCCAACAAGATCATCTTCCAGACCAAGGTCAAGGAAACGGGCAAGCTGGCCATTGCTGGTGCTGCCGCCGAGCTCATTGGCGACGACAAGAGCAAGATGTAAAAAAGGGTGTGCGAAATGGAGTGATTGACGACCGGGGCTTGGATCGGGTGAAAAAAGTCCGGCCACTTGTATTTTTAGGATCTGTCTTCCCTTTTGTATAGGTATTGTTTTGTTTTGTGTACGTGAAATGGAATATTATTAGGTGCTCATTCAGGCTGTTATATAGTTTGATTCCCCAAAAAAAGTCTTTCTTAAGCTCCATGTTTCCTTTGTGCTTTTTTGAATATACAACATATTTAAAATACTAGGTAGGTATCAACACACGGGCAATTTACTGTGTTTTGCATTCCTAGGTACCTAGTCAGATGCTGTAAACAAAAACATGTACGGGAACCTCTGCTATCTTCTGTGGTAGGTAGGTAGGTTCCATGGGAAGGCCTTGACGAGAAGAGATACGGAAGATATAATGCTAGTTCATGATAATGAAAAAGGGGGGTATTTAAACAGAAAACAAAAGCGCAAAAAAAAAAAAAAAACTACCCAAGAACAAGGAATTGGAAGATGCAGAAAGAACCAAAAAAAAAAGTAGTAAACGGTGCCAGGATGTGTCATCCAAAAAAAAAAAAAGAGGCAATAGTATTACACGGCGGAAATGAAGTAAAGAAACGAGAAGAAGAAAACAAGTAGCTCAGACAAGAACGGCTTCCAGAACCCAGTCGAGCGTTTCGGCCAGCGTTGGCATACGGATCGGGGCCGGGCCAGTATCCGCGCCGGAATCTTGTTGGCCATCTTTGTCGCCGTCTTCTGTCCGTCTGCTACTTGTCCACCACATCTGTATCTGGCGCAAGAGTCTCCAGCCGCCAATGGCCGCTGCCGGTGTACCCAGTGGCAGATGCAGGGGATCAGCCGCCGCAGCAGCACCTCCCACACCGTGACCACCACCGACACCTCCTACTCCTCCGACCGTGTCTTCTACCTGGAATCCGCCGGTGCCGCCGCCAATGGCGATGCCCGTCTCGAGGTAGGCCCGCTCTGCTTGGCTGAGTGCGCGACGTTCAGTAGCTCGCCATTTGCGCTCGGCTTCGTCGCGTGCTGCCTGCAACACGGCTTCCGTATCCTCTGTCTCCCACAAGTTGCACTTGTGGCACTGGCCGCAAGGGCGGCCGTCACCCTGCGGCCGGAAGTGCTCACAAAAGTGACGGTAGCCGGCGTCCGCTCCCTCGTTGCCGCTGATATCCTTGCGGCAAACATAGCACATCTTGTAGCCACAGGGGCACGTCAGCTTGTTGCAGCCGACCGTCTTGACAAAGGAGGTGTGGCATCGTGGGCATACGCGCTTGATCGCCATGCTCATCGCCTGCTCAATCTGCGTACGCAGCGCCACTAGACTGGACTCGTGACACACGTGCACATCCGTCCACTCCTTGTGGCAGCCCAAACATGACAGGCGACCGCAGGCTGGGCTGCCGCAACGGAACTGCAGGCCGCGCCGCCGCCGACGGAATCGAGTTAGAGCAGCCGATAGCTCCGTGAAGAAATCGAACCGCGGCCCAGGGATTCTCGCCCTCTTCCGCCATATCATGAGCCGTGAAAAGTGGCTGATATAGGACGTCAGGATGGGCAGCACCATGGCCGTCACTAGAACAACGAGCAGCGGAAGCAGCGCCGATGTGATGCCAAAAAGCACACAGATAATAGCCATGCTATAGAGGCTATCCAGGCGCACGCGGAGCGGCGCCTCGTGGAGAGGCAGGTAGAGATCGTCAATCTCGGCATAGGCGCAAAAGGGACAGCGCACCAGCGGCAGGCCGCTGGCAACCAGGCTATGGTCGGCCAGACGGCGCTCGAGGTGCTGCAGCGTGTCGGCTCCGCGCGGCTCGGCGAGCAGGGCGCGATGCAAAAGGTCCACGGGGATGACACCCTTGCAGCCGTTGCCGTCTACGGCGGGACAGCGCAGCGTTCCGCGCTGCACATCCATGGTCCGTGCCCAGCCCTGTCCAAAAACGGCTTCGCGGACGGAATGCTGCACACAGCGGAAGCACACCGTGTGGGTATCCGTATGATCATCACTAGTATTGCTGCTGCGTCCGCCACACGTTGTAAGTTCCTCAAAAGTGACTGTGCTGAAACAGCAAGCACAGTCATAGGTGGCACCGGCTGCCTCGGCTTCTTGCGTATTGATGACGCCCGCCATGACGCGGTCGGATTCTTCTTGCGCAGCGCGCTTCTGCTGCTGCAGAGGAAGGACAAGCGCGCGGTACAGCTCGCGGTCGAGCTCGGCGCAGCCGGTGGTCTTGACCGTGGGGATGATGGAGCCCTGGCCGGTGGACTTCCAGACAATCAGCGGGTGGTTCTCTGCCTCGGTGGCGGTGACGGGTTTGCGGCGGAGGAGGAGGGCGGAGAGGGCGAAGCGCCACGACTTGGACGACATGGCCACAAGGGCACGGCGGGCATCGAGGTAGGCATAGTTTTGCTCGGCAAGAACGGCGTGGATGGTGGAGCGCGAGAGGCCCATAAACTCGTGGCTCGCGAGCGCCCTGGCGGCCTTCTTGTACTCTTCGGTGCGAAAGCGGTCGGTGACGGGGACAGCAGGGCCCGGTTCGGCGCTGGCCTTGTCCTTGTCAGCAATGCGCCAGCGGCCCTTGACCCAGGTCGCGCGGTTCTTGAGCAGCGCATCGGCCACGAGGGCCAGGCGCGACTCGCCGTCGAAGCTGGCCAGCATCTCGCGGAATACGTCAATCTGCACATCGGGAAACACAACAGCTAGTGCGTCGAGGCTGTTGTTGAGCTCGCGCAGATCGGGGGGCTCGGCCATGATGGGTGCGAGATGTGATTCGTCAGAGATGTAGTCTCGGGGCTGCGGCGACAGAAGAGTCTGGGCGGCCGCGCGGACTGCCGGCCGGTTGATGTCAAGGCCTGACCGTCCTCGGCCCTCGTCGTGCTCATCGACTGCAGCGTCGTGGTCGTCCTTTTCGTTCTCGTCGTTCTCATTGTCGTTGATCTCGTTGGCGTCGTCATCGTTCGCATCATTACTGAGCATTGCTGCCAGGCGACCAGCTATCGGCCGCACGGCAGTGCCCGAGCTGCGGCGTCGCGGCCGCTTGGCGACACCTAGTAGTCCAGAAAGGCCCATCCTTGCAGGTTTTGTCTCCAAAGAAAAACTGGTCAGAGGGGAGTTGTTGATCTTGTCGTAAATCGTCAAATGCGGTCTCTTTATTATCGATGAAGCCGCTGGATCGCGGCGGCGTATTTCATGGCTGTCGCGACGTGGGTGACAAAACAAAAAGAAAGGGTGATATTTGCCGTAGCAGTGCTAAATGATACTGGTGTCGGCGACGTAGCAGCGGATAGTGGAAAGCTGCTGGTAAGCTGATGGGATGGCATCAATACAGGTTGCCGTTGAAAGACCGTCGCATCACGCTGGCGATGGAATGATGATGCCACAATGCAGCAGGTGCGCCGTCGTAATGGAAGCCAGCCTGTGACGCGTTTTCTTCAGGAGGGTACCCCCTAGAAGAGGCCAACGTCTTGCGGGGCCGCCGGCGTTTTGGGACACGGCTAGCGTCCGGTGCTTGGCGTCTGGGCACGTTGCCGACCCGCTGGTTGGGGGGTCTTTTTAGTGGGGGACCGCCGGCCAGGCGTTGGGGAGGCGCTGGAGTGTACATAGCATTTTAGTATGACATCACTAATGAAACCACTATGCAATCTCTGCCGCGCCAAAACAAATGTATTGTCCTCCCAAACACGGCAAATCTGCTGCCTACGAATACGGAGTACATCGAGGACCAACCCACGGCAGAAGAAGATCAAGGCAAACAAGCTCAATGAAGCAACGGTCGCACGTCCAGGCCTGGGGCCCCAAGGCTGGGCATGATCTGCTCACATCTTTTGCCCTCTGCATCTGAGCGTCTCACTTGGCGACGGTTGTGGGGCTGCATGCATGCTGCCGTTGGCATTTGTGCTTGGGCCAGGACAGCTTTTTGGCGGTGAGACCATAGCCGTTGTCGGGCAAGGTCGACTTTTGCTTGTCGCCTGCAGGCGATGTGTCGCCGCTCTAGCCCCCCCGTCTTGGACCGCCGTGGACCGCCTTTTTGCATATCGCTACTGTGATGGATCTGAAGATGCAGGAGGGCTGCAGCTGGCCCTGGCCGGTCGAAGCAGAGGAGCAAAGCTTGATGGCAGTAGCAGCAAAAGGAGCGAGAAAGAAAAAGGCTTTCACAAACATGGCTCAAGGCAGCCGCACCAACTGAACGCGAATGCGCACAACGGTACACGACGGCACACAATTTTTTTTTTTTTTTGGCGCTTCCGCCTGAACTGCAGCGCTGCAGCTCTGCATGCCTGCAGGGACTGGTACCGCCATCTCCCCGACTGGCGGTCTTCGGTGTGCAGACCAACCAGCTGCCGTTCCGCCTCTTTGCTTGCCGTGGTACCCCGTGTTCCTCGTCGTTGCTGGTGCTGAACTGGCGGCGGGCTTCAACTGCCGTAACATCAAAGTCAATCCACTGCTTGATGGCTGTTGGTCTTGTCTCGTCCATTCCGATATCTCGGCCGATGTTGTCCACCTCATTTCTCTCTCTCTCTCTCTCTTGGTCGCTATAATCGTTCGCCTTGGATGCTTTCCTTCCATCGCCCTGTTCCCGGCGACACCCATTTCCAGGATCGTGTCCGTCTGTCGGATGCCGGCTTCAGGGGATGTGGCACTCCTGCATGTATTGTGCGTCGTAGCTTGGGAGGCGGTCGTGCAGAGGCGAGTGATGGATTGTGCAACGCATGCAACGAAACGACATTGTTCTAGCATTTAGAAAATGGCCAAACCGGCAAGGGACCTTTAGCTACGCCTGCCGACTTTGTTTATTTTCTTCTGTGGAAGGTGCAGCCGTTCGTTCTTGCTAAACATGGGTGCCAAAAGCCCAACTCATGGAAGGCACGATACAGGACCTCACCGTAGACGCAGACATTCTCGTCACACCGCACTCGCAAAATCGCAGGCGCACACCTTTCTTGCCACTGCCTAATACGGGTTTACGCACGGGAGTTTGGGCTTTGGGCTGTGGTCCTTGCCTTCCCTAAACAAGCTCCCACCATTCAGTCGGTGTTCTCCGCCTGCCTTTAAAATCTATAAACCTTTTTTCTCCGGTTCTCGAACTCATATGCTGTCCCTGGGTCTGCAAGGGTCTGCTGGCTTAGACGTCGCGCAGCGGCCGCTCACCGACTTCTCATCCGCCTGCAAGGGCAAGCCTGAATTTTCGGAATTATTTGTGTATTAAATTTAATCCACTTTTTTTCACACCTCTTCCTTCCTCTTTGAATCGCCCCTTCCTTCACCGCAGGCCACGGACCTCCTTCCTGGTCAAATACTACAATTCGTGGATATCTTGTCCTTCTCCTTCCTTCCTCATCCTGCTCTTATTTGTGTCCTCTTCCCTCTCTCTTCTCATCCTCTAATTCCCTTCTCGACTCACACCCTCTTTCTCTCACACACTTCTTCCACTTCCAACGTCACGCATAAAACACTGCGTCTGTCCGTTGCGGTTCACAATCCACTTCCTCCCTTTCCGCACGCCTTTTTCTCACGATCGGCCACAACGACAAACTCATTGTTTGTTTACTAGTCTCGCTTGCCTTGTTCCTTCTTTCTTTCCCATTTTATCACCTCCCGTTTACATACTTCAACAAACGACGTATACGAAATCCACGCCCGAAGTTGCCATCTCCATATTCTGAGGAGCGACTCCGTCTTTGCCTCGAACATGGTCCCGTGATCTTTTTCACTACTCTGTTTTTTTGTTGGCCTCTTTGCATTTCTTGGATACTTTTTGCTGCAAGTTTGGTTTTCTGGCCCCTGCCATACTGTATTTTTTTACTCGAGTTTTCCCGAGCCCTTGGTTTTCTTGTCCGCAATATCTGTCCCATCCTCTTCTTTCTCGTCATGAACAGCCTCCCTCTCGAGCTCGTCCATCTGGTTTTCAGCTTCAGTGATCCATCGTCTGTCCGTGCCCTCCGTCTTGTCAACCGAAAGTTTTCATATGTCGGCACTGATTATCTCCTCCTGTCAGACTTCAACGCTGTGCCATGGCGGAATGACACTGCTCGTCTCTGCGGCATTGCCTCGCATGAGCGGCTGCGTGCTCGGATCGAGTCGGTCACGTTCAATACCACCCAGTTCTTCACCAACCATACAGCCACGCTCGAAGCCACCCTTCGTGACGCTCTTCCAGACGATCTCATGGACCCGAAAGGATCTGGCATTATCGGCAACTCTCACTCTTCCAGCCACCCGTCAAACCGACGACATATCATTCTCCCGCCTGTCTGTGGCCGGGACTCGGTCGCTTTGGCAACTGCTTTTCGGTCCTTGACCAGCCTTCATCGTGTCCATATCAACAGCATAATGCCTATTTCTCAATATAAAAAACGGCCCCCAGACGTGGAGCTCTACACACCTCCTAGTTGCCGAGCGCTCATGATATACACTCTCAACACACTCATTTCCGCTCTTCAGCAGGCCTCGGAGCCCCTCCGCCCTCTTGCTCCCGACACACCACGGAGCAGTCCCGGTTCCGTCCACAGCATTTACCCTACTGCTCTAGTGACGCCGCCATATAGCTTGTCTGCTCCGGTCTCTGCCACGGGCTCCGGCACAGCCTCGGCTGCATCAACACGCGCCTCGTCGCCTGTGCACTCTGCTGCTTCATCCCCGTCTCCCTCATCAACAGGGTCGGACTCGCCGGCTTCGCAGGATTACGAACAGAACAGTCTCGCTTTGCAGGACTTTGCCATTGGCCGCTTTCCCTTGGAGATCTTCCGCAACGCCGGACACCGTCGACTATGGCTGCAATCACGCAGCATGTTTGGCAGTCTTACGAAACTTTCTCTCAACATTGACACCTCGGAGGTTGTCCTCCCGCAGGCTCGTGTCAAGGCCGTTAACGGCCTGGGATACTTGCTGCGCAGTGCCCCCAACTTGACGCACCTCTCTCTGTTTTTCAGCAGCTATGGAAAGGACGCACACGGTTTTGCCTTGTCCCTTGCAGAGCTCTTTCACGACGGGAGCAGCCGTCTCGAGGGCCCTCCTCTGGATGCCGCCTTCAGCCGAGGTGGCGGACGTGGCGGCCACATGTCCTATGCTGCCAATGCGGTCTCCGCCAACAGCTCTCCCACAACTAGCAACCCCAGCAGCCCCATCAGCCCGACAAGAAGTACCATGTTCTGCTACAGAGCTCTCACCAATTTGACGCTCGGGGGTCTCGTGTGCAACGAGATGGAGCTCCGCCAGTTCATTTTGGGCCATGCCGACACTCTTGAACAACTGTGTCTGGGCGGGCGAACATTTATGCACAATCCAAATTACCAGTTCCCCGGATGCATCCGCTTGTGGAACGGCTCGCTCTGGTCGTTATTCCGGTCACTACGCGGCAATATGCATCGACTCCGAAGCATGCACCTTCAGGGCTACTTCTGGTGTGAGTTAGAGCCTTTTGCTCTTGCTGCTCGGGCTGCTGCACATGCTCATCATGGCCTCGCGACAGACGTCAGTTCCCGCGGCGGTGATGAGCGCTATGTCTTTGAGGTGGCAAGCATCGATGATGTCATGGATGTCCTGGAATGGGAATCGTATGGACTGTACCAGCCCATGGTGTCTGGTGACTTTGAGGCTTATGTCCTAGGCCGCACAAACGATTACCCCGGATTTGCCTTGACATCCTGATGGTGTACGATACGATGCGCAAACGGGGGTGTTTATGGCCTCTTTTTTTTTCTCTTCTTCCTATTTCTGGGCCTTTTATTGCACTGCGATGTCACTTCCTTTGGCATTGCAGAACTGTTGTTTTGGCATCGGCGTTCTGTTTTTCTGGGCGTTATATATCCCACATGTCTCTTATGATGTTTATGAATTTCCTTCACTCTTTTCTCCTTTTAACATTTTATTTCAGGGGAGGATACACTGCATCACGCCTTTTTTTTTTTTTTTGGAAGCAACCCAACAGATTGGATACGACTCGCTATTTATGGGCAGGTTTGATTTACATTTCACAGCTTATCTTCGATTTTTGCATGCCCATATGGCAATTGGGATGGTGGCGTCCAAAACAACTACCTAAATTTTTTTCGTCTTATTTTTTTATTATTATGGCCAACCTTCATTTAGGTCGTTCATATGCCTATAGAGATTCAAACACATTGTAAATTGAGAGCATCAGAGTGATGGTCAAATCCCGTACTATCAGCATTTGAATATGGAAAGATACGATAATAGGTACTTCACCCGTTTGGGAAAGCCATTGTCTCGATGCCCCGCTTCGGCTGGTCTCCGGAGACGGAACGCAGAGAGAAAAAGGCAGTGTAAATAAGAGTCTGGAAAGGCCTGTAGGTGCCAGCCGACGTTGCCCCGCACCAAAAAAAATTAAGGCGCGAAAGGAGACTTTTCGCACTACGGGAGAGATCTTGCTGCAACGCGCCTGCGAGACCCGGTGACTCCTTCCCAATTCTCTCAGGACCCCTTGCCCTGCCCCTGCCTTCCTTTCGAATCGCCGCCTACTATACTGAATAAGGTGACTCACCAAACCTCGCCTATCTCGTGATAGTTTTGTTGTTTGTCAACACGTCTGGCATCTGCCCCGCCGACACATCTTATCACAGCCAATTTTTTCTCCCCTCAGGCGCATCACCCCGCCCTCGGGTCCCCCGCTCTTCAGTCTCGACACTCGCTCGACATCTCCTTTTCCAATCGTCCATCTCCAAATTATCCGCGTCGCCCAAGATGCCCCCGAAGGCTCCCAAGGCGCCCAAGGCACCCAAGGTTGTGCCGACGGTCACACCTGCCGGCCCGCCGCCGAACCTCGACTTCATCAAGCACCGTATCGAGGTCTTTGACCGTCTCAAGGCTGCTGCCGATGCCGAGATTGCCAGCAAGGAGCGCACCTCCATCACCGTGACGATGCCCGATGGCCGCAAGCTGGACGCCACGGCCTGGGAGACCACTCCGTACGACATTGCCCGCACCATCAGCAAGTCGCTGGCGGACCGCACGATCATCTCGCGCGTCAATGGCACGCTGTGGGACCTGAAGCGTCCCTTTGAGGGCGATGCCAGCGTCGAGCTGCTCGACTTTGAGGATGACGAGGCCAAGCGCGTCTACTGGCACTCGAGCGCTCACATTCTGGGCGAGGCGGCCGAGCACGAGTTTGGCTGCAACCTCTGCTTCGGTCCCCCCACCGACGAGGGCTTCTTCTACGACTTTGGCATGCCGACCGAGGACGGCGAGGGCCGGCCCAACACGCGCACGGCTGTCACGGACGACGACGAGAAGCGCCTGGCGGCCGGCATGGAGGGCATTGTCCGCGAGCGCCAGGCCTTTGAGCGTCTCGTCATGACCAAGGCCGACCTGCTCGAGATGTTCAAGTTCAACAAGTACAAGCAGGTGCTTATCAACTCCAAGATCCCCGACGGCACCTCGACCACTGTCTACCGCTGCGGCCCCCTCATCGACCTTTGCCTGGGGCCCCACGTTGTCGACACCGGCCGCATCAAGGCCTTTGCCGTTCTCAAGCACAGTGCCTCGTACTTCCTCGGTGACGCCAAGAACGACTCGCTGCAGCGCGTCTACGGTATCTCGTTCCCCGACAAGAAGCTGCTCTCCGACTACATGAAGTTCCTCGAGGAGGCCGCCAAGAAGGACCACCGTCGTATTGGCCAGGACCAGGAACTCTTCTTCTTCCACAAGATGTCGCCCGGCTCGCCCTTCTTCCTGCCCCACGGCATGCGCATCTACAATGCTCTCAGAGACTTTATCGTCAGCGAGTACCACAAGCGCGACTACGTTGAGGTCATGTCGCCCAACATGTTCAACGCCGACCTGTGGCGCACCTCTGGTCACTGGCAACGTGAGTTTACTCGAAATATAAAAGGCGGCGTGGATAGGGTGCTAACAGTTTACAGATTACCACGAGGACATGTTTACGCTCGAGGTTGAGAAGCAGCAGTGGGGTAAGTTATATTTGACTTTTTAACGATATTGTCTTGCTCTTGTATCGTCAGCCTCTAACAAACATCACCAGCCCTCAAGCCCATGAACTGCCCCGGCCACTGTCTTATCTTCGCGTCGCGTGAGCGGTCGTACCGTGAGCTGCCTCTTCGCATGGCCGAGTTTGGTATTCTTCACCGTAACGAGGCCTCGGGTGCCCTGTCGGGTCTTACCCGTGTCCGCCGTTTCATCCAGGACGACAGCCACATCTTCTGCCAGGAGGACCAGATTGGTGCTGAGATCCGCGGCCTGTTTGACTTCCTCGAGACTGTCTACGGAAAGCTCGGCATGAAGATCCGCCTCAAGCTGTCGACCCGTCCCGAACAATACCTTGGCCACATTGACACGTGGAACCGCGCCGAGGCCACTCTGCAGGAGGCCCTCGACGAGTTCTCCAAGAAGACGGGCGATCCGTGGGAGCTCAACCCCGGCGATGGTGCTTTCTACGGCCCCAAGATTGACATTCAGATCCAGGATGCTCTTCGCCGGTGGCACCAGTGCGCCACGGTGCAGCTTGACTTCCAGTTGCCCCAGCAGTTCAACCTGAGCTACATGTCGGCGGCCAGCAGCAACCCGGCCGATGTCAAGGAGGCCCGCGCTGCCGCCGAGGCCAAGGCCATTGAGGAGGCCAAGGCTGCCGAGGAGAGCAAGGCCGCCAAGGCGGCTGCTGATGGCAAGGAGGCCAAGGAGGGCGAGGAGGCTCCCGTGGCAGCTGGTCCTCAGGCTCTGCCCCCCGGATACTCGCGCCCCGTCATGGTGCACCGCGCTGTTCTGGGCAGTTTCGAGCGGTTCATTGCTACTCTGAGCGAGCACTTTGCTGGCAAGTGGCCCTTCTGGATGAGCCCCCGCCAGATCCTGCTGGTGCCCGTCATGGCGGATGCCGAGGAGTACACGCGCGAGGTGCAAAAGATCCTCAAGGCCAAGGGTTTCTACGTGGACAGCGACCTGGGTGCCAACACGATGAACAAGAAGATCCGCAACGGCCAGGTTCTCCAGTACAACTACATTTTCGTGCTGGGCGCCAAGGAGATGCAGGACCGCAGCGTCAGCATCCGGATCCGTGACTCCAAGGGTGACCTGACGACCCTGTCTCTGGACCAGGCTGTGGAGCGCCTTGTTGCTCTGCGTGAGAGCAAGAGCATGGACATGGAGCTGGGCGACAAGCCCGAGAAGGCTGAGGAGAAAAAGGAGGCCAAGGAGGAGACCAAGACGGCGTAAAGTGATGGCAAGGGCAAGGAAACGAACGAAAAGAAAAAAGGTGTATGTTGATGGTATATATTCAAGGGAACATGTGCATGCAGGCATAGAAAGCGACATGGGAGTATGGAGTGAAGAAGGCAACAAATTTCAAGAGATCTGTTACAGTTTACCAATAGCACTGGCCCTCGAAAGGCATGTCGTGGAAGTGGAGAGTGAACGCATCCGTAGGACTTCAATATGTCATCCTTTTGACAGTGACAATGCTGTCAAATTACTGTAAACCTGAAAAACAAGTCTGGAAAAACAAATACAGCCGCAGTTGATATAAATAACAGAAATGAAAGAGCACACAGCCCTCATGTGCTAAAGCCAAAAAAAAGAACAAAAATGGAAAACAACCCACGCGCCGGTAGTGCAGACCGTTGCTTCTTTTCCTTCCTTCTTCCGCCGCTTGTTTCTCAGCTAAGAAGGACGAGGATGACGCTATCTCCACGGAGGAACCTGGTTTACTGTCAGTATATAGTCTTCTTTCAGCGATTTTTGACGGTACGCACATCTTGCTGATAAACCGGTCCTTGTTGACAGGCCGGCCCTTCTTGCCGTTGGTTATCGGTGTCTCGGTCCACATCTCTTTCTGTAAGAAAAAAAAAAGGTCAGTATCTGGATGTAATCATTCCCAATAGTAGATTTCTTTTCGAGGAAACATACCACATTCTCGAGGATCATGTTGCAGTGGCGGTCAAAGGCCTTGACGCGGGCGAGCAGCTTGCGGTTCGAGCGGATGCTAATCAGCACCTGCGAATGCGTGCGGACGGCCGTCTGGAGAATAGACAGCGGTCCATTGGAGAACTCCCATTGTTCCTGAAGCGAATGGTTAGCAGTCGGTCGAAGCGGTGTAGTTCTTGGAGAGCGGGCGTTTGACGCACCAGCTGTGCAATCTCATATTCTCTGGTCTGTTAGCATTTCATGATCCCTCTTTTTTTTGTCCTTCGTTCCTTGTTGTAGACATCTCTTTGCAAGGTCTTTTATACATACGTGCACTCGTTGCGCGGCTTCTGGAGCAGTTCTCTGCAAAGAAGAAAAAAGACAATTGTCAGAATGCGAATCGTTCGAGTAAATGGGGCGTGCCGTATCGCGGCCGTGGGAGGTCCTACTGGATGTCGACGTCCGCCATTGTGATGGTAGGATTGGAGAAGGGGTGAGTAGGCGGCGGGGGAGGCAGGGGTCGAGGCAGAGGCGCGAGGTTGGAGAGGCTGAGGTCGAAGGAGGGGAGGGTACGCGGTCCCTCGGTGTGCGATCAAGGACGGCCAATCAATCAAAGCTGCACTCAGTGGATGGTACGGAGGAATAGTATTCGTTGTTGGTCGTCGGTTTGTCGAAAAGGTGGCGCCTCTAGCGGTGATGGTTCGTCACGATGTTTGGGTTGGGAGACGACTTGTCGTTTGCTTTGCATCTCTTTGCTTGTCGCGATGCCTTGCTTCCTTTTCGGGACTAGTGTGGAAAGAGCCTTGCTGCGACGCGCCCCTCGGCGCAGTAGAAGCCCTCACCGCCCGGCAAAATTTAGTAGAGAGTGAGTAGTGGGTCTTTCACAGGCAGTACCTAGGTACCTAGGTACCTATTTCAGTGAACCGACTCGGTGAGATCTAGGTGTATTTGGATCATAATAGGCGCGACGATTCATACAATCAGAGATCACTGGTAGCATAATAAAATACCTACATCTTTTATATAAAAATTTAGATTTACGGCAAAAAGAGAGAGAGAGAGAGAGAGAGAAATATTAAAGACACCAATTATGGTAGAAGGAGAGATAAAATATTATATGAAACCGAGCCGAAGAATGAAGTAGACGACACGAAACAAAACCTAGGTAGACAAGGGTTTTTTTTTTTTTAAAAAAAAAGGCATAATAAAAAAAGCATAATAAGCAAAAAAGAAAAGAAAAGAAAAGCACGCGAGAAAAATACGAAAAAAGCTTCGACGTGCATATTGAACCAAAAATAAGGATGCCTACCACCTGCTCATGTACTGTAATGGAAACCCAACCATCTGCGAAGTATGGAATGCAACGATTGTCTTTACGTATCCGGAGGGTTATCCATGTTGTTTTTATTTACTTGTTTCACAAAAATATACGTGCTATTTGTATAGAAACCTACCTATTCTTTAAAGTATCGTGCCCAGATCAAGTACGTCTTTAGTCCTCTACCTGCCTAGCTGTTATCTCATCTACCTGTGGTCGGGATGCTGCATACATAGAACGTAGGTAGGCACTGATTAGATTGGAAGCTTAGGCCTCCCATCTTGACCGGATGGAGCAATACAGAGCTACCTAGACAACTCGCTTGGTGCCATCGACTAGGTACGGAGTAAATGGAGGAATAGGATTCACCACTTTGCGGCTGAAATACTCGCACCACTTTACCTACATGTATCCTGCGTAGTGAGCTTGATCAGACAATTTCTACCCATCAATTAAAACGCACATTTTGTGCCGTATTCCCACACCGGCGAGTTTCTCCTTTTCGATCACACCCTCTTCGTCCCCAAATCGCGTGCGTGTCTGAGACAACAATCAATGAGCTGCACTGCAGCTGCAAAAAGCAAGGCACAACCGCGTACGGAGTAGAGAGATTGCGTTGATAATTATATAATGATGGGCCAGCCGTTGGTCAATATGAGTCCAGACATGGGAATCTTTTTTGTATGGCGATGAATCTTTTAGGTACACTGCAAACGCATGTTTCATTTATCATTTTTTAAAACCCAAATTCGTACTCTTTCTTCTTTCACGCGCGCACACTCTCTCTTCCGTACATATATATGTGTTTTTCTTCTTCTTCTTTTTCTTTTTTTTTTCCTTTAAAAAGAATTGCTGCTACCTATGGTACGTACGAATTGGTGGCGCATTATCTTTTTGTACTCTTCCGGGGAGTCCTGGGACATCTTTCACGTTGTCCTTGGCAAGCCCCTGCATGCATTGCTTCTTACTTACTCAGTACGCTCCGTTTATCCTCTTGTGCCAATTTGTCTCTTGTCTCGTTGGGCTGCATGGACACACAGGAGGCGCCGAGAAGTACAAATTGGCGGCCCACTTGTCTCTCGTCCCTGCATTGCCCCGTGCAGCTGCATGTATTAAATCATGGCAGTGAGCGTGTAATTGAGGCGTTTAATGTGAGGAGCACCTCTGTGGAAGAATACAAAAGGCGAAGAGATGAAAAAAAAAATAACGGCTCGAAAGTAAATGGACAAACAAAACGATGGGAGGGAGAGAAAAGGGGGGAGAATATAAATGTAGAAATATGGAATGGGATTATTGGTGCTCTTCAGCATAAGAATGCTTGTGCAGATTATCGTGGAAACATCAAATATTACTCTCCCATCATCCAGCATCCACGGGGGTGATCGCGTTTAATGGCAACATCCCAGCAAGCTCTACGTACTCCGTAGACGCTGGATGCTTGCATAGGTAGTTGCCGGCATGTTGTCTCCCAGCAAAAGGTTTAGTGCAGCGCACAGGCCTTTGCTGTCCGGCGATCGCTACAAGGCTACGCCTATTTTAGATGCGCTGCCAGGGTGGGTACTGCACCATCAGTCATCCCCCCGCAGCGTGCAACCTTCTTTTACCTTCTTTATTTTCATGTCGTATCTCGCAAGGCAAGTTGACGCAGGTCGCTGTTTCCGTCCATCGTCCCGTATGCGTCCAAACAAGTTGTACGCGTACCTGCCTATTTTTGTCGGCAGTTCAAACACAAAGGAGATGAAAAAAGAAGGCAAAGAACGAAAATGCGACCGGTGCTCCTTCCTGTGTATCGTTCTTTCCCCCACCCTGTTGTCCCCCCCTCTCTCTGTGGTGTGTGCCTTCCTGATTTACCCCGTTTCCCCTTGCCGCCAACGCCACTTTTGCCGTTCGCTTCTCCTCTCCCAGTTTGTCTTGTTATTGACAGCTTCATGCTCCATCGTTGCAATTCCCCGCCGTTGTCCGTGTATCGACGGCGTGTTGTGGTCTCATGAGACAGTGCGTGTACGTACTTTGTATACGACGTAAATATTTTGTGCATAGCATGTGCGCACTACGCCGTACTGCCGCGCAGGCTTTTGCGCCATGCTCAAAACCATTATTCCAGCCGGACCGTGCCAATACGACCATCGATGGCACTAAGTGGGTCCTTCGCTCGCTATTCCTCTCTTTCGGCGTCGTTGGTTGTCTTTAGTTGACATCTTTTTTGCAATTTTTTTCAGCCTGGTATTCGAAACTATTTTTTTTTACTCGTATTCTTTTAGTCCCCCAATCTTACTTTTCCATTCTTTGCCACAGCCCATTCTTTTCCATAGTTCAGCCATCGACCATCCAATTTTTTAACCCGACAATAGGTACATACATACTCCGTATGAGTGCGCGTTAAGGCATCTACTAAACCTTTCTCCCGATCGTGCCTTCCCCATTATTGATCGCCCTTTCCTTGTCACTCGCCGTCTTATTGATCGACACATCTTGTCTTTTTCAACGCCGTCACTCGCTCCTTACAAAGTACGGAGTACTCGTGCTGCTGCCACTAAAAGAGAAAAGAGGCCGTGCGCGCCTTACTCCACTCGACAGCCAGATGCCCCAGTGAGCACCCACTCAGCCCACGCGGCAACACCCCTGCTAGGCCTTTCTGCTCCTTGCTCCTGCGAGTGTACGAAGTAGCTTACAAGCCATTTCCTCCCCCGGCCCACACCTGCCCTGCCGTCATTGTGGCTCAAGTCCCCGCTCCTGCCTTTTGCCGTCATTCTCGCTTGCCGGGGTACCTCTTTTCCTCTCTCTCTTTCCCAGGCCTCCCTCCCTTTCGACACACCCACATACACTCTTTCTTTCTCACGTCAAAGCCCTCGACGTCGGCCGTGGTGTCGCGCATCCCATCGAGACAAGCCCCGACCAAGCGACCCAGAGAACCAGAGCAGCACACCCCTGCACGCCATCTCGGTAGTCTCCCACAGTCTCGCAGCTTTACCAACCGTGTCTCTCTTTTTCCTGTTGCCCCGTTGCCCTCTTTATTCTGTCTGTACCAAGTCTTTCTTGCCGCTTTTTGTCTTATTTCTGTTGTCTTATTCCGTTCATCATTACCACTCTGTCTCGGTTCCACGCAGCTGCTACTCAGGTTCCTCCTCTCTTTTTTTCCTTCTTCTCGTGGCCTGCTCTCCTCGCTTCGATTTCATCCCTTTCTTCCTCCTCCTCTCCGTCGCCTCCTAACAACGAGCTTTCTCGACTGTTCCGACTCGTTCATTTTTTATTATCGACCACCTGTTTCGACGGCGAACCTTTTTTTTTTTTTTTTTTTTTTTTTTTTTTTTTTGTAA